>PVIU01012353.1:0-60522 GCA_004026605.1 Ondatra zibethicus | reverse complement strand
TGAACACAGAAGTCAGAACCGCAAGGGATTCGTCCACCCATTGAGATGGTGTGCCCGATCTAGTGGGAGCTCACCAAGGCCAGCTGGACTGGGACTGAATGAGCATGTGATTGAAACAGACTCTCTGAATATGACTGACAATGGGGACTGACTGAGAAGCCAATGATAATGGCACTGGGATTTGATTCTACTGCATGTAATGGCTTTTTGGGATCCTAGTCAGTTTGGATTCACACCTTCCTAGGCCTGGATGGAGGCGAGAGGGCCTTGGGCTTCCCACAGGGCAGGGTAACCTGCCCTCTCTTAGGACTGGAGGGGAAAAGGGGAGGGGGAGTGGGGAAGCGGGAGGGAAATGGGAGGAGCGGAGGAGGCAGAAATTTTGAATGATACTATTTATAATGCAATAATAAAAAAATTAAATGTGGAAAAAAATAAAAAAAGATTTAACTAAAAAAAAAGATTGTGTTCACTCCTCAACTAATAAATTCATAGATGCCAGGATATACAAAATGCTAAATGAAGGTCAAATGAAGTTCAAAAGTTTAGTACTAAAAGTAACTAATGGAGTTGATGGAGAATGGGAAGGCAGGAACTGGGAGGTTGGAGAAGGGGAGTGAGTGAGAACCGGGGTTGGTATGCAAAATGAAAAGTAAAATTTTCTAATAAAAAAAAGAAAAAAAAAAGAAAGTGGGACAATGCCTAGTCTGAAGTAGCCATCTTGTAAATAAGACTTAATAAGGTGAAAGAGCCTACATCCCTGGAGGCATCTCTGCATTATTGAACTAATGCTACAGTCACCTATTTCTGGGGTGTTCTTCTAAGGTGAGCAAAATAAAGTTTAATTTGTTTAAGCCACTAATGAAAAGTCAACAGAGTAAACCATGGGGAGCAAGCCATTAAGTGCATTCTTTCATGGTGTCTGCTTCAATTCCTGCTTGAATTCCTGTTCTAGCTTCCTTCAGTGATGGATTGTGATGGGGACATGTAAGCCAAATAAATCCCTTTATAAAAACATTAAACCCGCATAAAAATAAACTATGGATAACATGAAAGAGGTTAAAAACTAGCATGTGAATGAAATATGGAAATTGGCCCATGATTGAGGAGGAAAATCATAAAGAAAGGAAAGCACTCAGCAAAACTGATGTGAAATCACCAACAGGAATAGAAAGTCAGCAACAAGTCAGGAAAGTCAAGAAGGCCATTAAGAATTTGAAAACCAAACAGAAATTCTGCAAATAACATGGCTTCCGTGAATGAAACAGAAAACATAGGGGACTCATGACCAATAGACTCACCCAAGCTAAAGAACATATCCATGAACACATTCATAATTTCTATCTGAAAATCAGGGTACCAAATATAAAATGCATACAATATAGCCTAGAAGAGGAGCTAGACTAGGTATCAACAGATGAACAGGTGAAAAAAATATTTCATATAAACATAGTGGAATTTTACTGAGTCATAAAGAAAGATTAAATTATACCATTTTTAATGAAGTGCATAAAACTTGAGATCATGTGTTAAGTGAAATAAGACTGACTCAGACAAATATTGGATGTATTCGGTTTTATGTAGAACATACATTTGGTAATATGACGTATCAGATGGTAAAATATCAGCAATGAAATGAAATGTGTTAGAGAAACAAGCAAAGGGCAAAAGAGAAAAGACAAAATGCTGCATATTTTCTTTCTTGTGCAAAAATATTTGTGTGTATGTGTGTTCATGGGCATGAGGGTGTGCATGTGTGTGTATGACTGAAAGGGAACTATTTGGAGTTGGAGAAGATCAGTAAGAGAGGGAGGTGAACAGATGGGGAGATTTGGTGATAAACTTAAATGAAGTGCAATTAAAATGTTATAATGGCACTCATTAGTTTGTATCCTAACTGATAAACTTTATTGGGAAAATTTCAAGAGCAAAGCAATACTTGTTTCACAGTTGTCAGAATGTGTGAAGTGTGTATTGTGTGTCACAGTCGAGGGACAGTCTGAGGTGATCAGCAAGGCTCATTTGCAGGTGCATTCACAGGCAGGCACATGACACAGTGTGTTGGTTTGTTTTTATTGGTTTGCTTGTTTATGTTTGTCTACTTTTTTCAAAGTGAGAGAGAAAATGAATGTAGAAATAGGGAAGTGGACAAGACTAGGACAAGCTAAGGGAGGTGAAAATCCTGATCAGGATATAGTTTATAAAAATGCAAAAAAAATTATAAAAATCAATTGTCTACATTGTAATTTTCAAAAGTAAGGTTTTTTGTTTTAATGTTTGCTTGGTACTGGTTTGTGAAATTTTACTGACACAAAGTCTTTCTACAAAGTACATTCTGTCTTCAAACTTACAGTCGCCTATTTCAAATTCCTGAGTGCTGGGATAACAAGTGTGCATAGCTATGTCCCATTGATTTTCTTTTCTATGACCAAGGATTGATGAGTGCTGAATCAATGTAGACCAGAGAGCAAAATGATAAAATCAAAGCTAGCAGAAATATAGCAGTGCTGTAAATTGCCCTGTTCTCGCCATGATCTGAGGCCTGGAACGTTTCTCAGATCAGCTTATTCCATTTGAATAACTAAACGTATATAGAGATATCTTCATCAACCTACTAGAACTGTATTTGATAAATGTAATAGTTTTAAAATGTGGTATTTACTTTTTCACCCTTTCTACCTTTTTCACTTTTGCTTTATATTTGAGGAATATACATGTATTTTTTTATGAAAGCATGAGTCCACAGGCATGAGATTTTAAAATAGATTGATCCAACACTAGGAATGTCATAAACTATTATGAGTAAGTGAAACTAGATTTCAATATAGTGTAGTTTACTGGTTATTCAAACCTTACACCAGGTTGTCTGTGTTTTGGTGATTATGGCTCAGAAATAATGGCTCAGATTAAAGACATAGACAATAAGAGGAAAAATACACAAATAAACGGTACCAAAAATGTTGTAAACAAGTGAAAGAAGTTTTCCAATGAACCCCCCCAAAAAATGGAAAACGCTGTTGACTTTGAAATCATATGTGTAAAAATAGGAGGTGAATTTTATTCTTGAGTATCAAATGTATACTAAAATGTTAACAAATCATTTTCTATATTGTACAGAAAAGTGATAAGAGGACACAATTGAGAATTTTTTTTTAAAAAAAAAAAAGCAATCAGTGAGGCCAAGCTGAAGCTCAGAGGTTGTGGTCTGAGTAGGGAGTATAGTAATGGAGAGGAGAGGAGGTGGTGAAGTGACTAAGCATAGGGGCTATGTGTAAGGTAAAGTCAACACAGTCTGTCCAATTAACCTGTAGAATCATGCCTGGTATAGGAGACCAAAAAGCTAGATTGGTAGGCAACAGGCCTCTATTGGATTTGTTTATTTGGATGTGTGTTGTTAAAAAGCTAGATGGGTAGGCAACAGGCACTCTGATGGATTTGTTTGTTTGGGTGTGTGTTGTACAATGACTTGGCTCCTATTCTAATGTGTTTGAGAAGTGATATGAAGCCTCCATTCAAATAGTCAAGGCATCTGGTTGTGTACTATGTGCCTCCAGTATGGCTCTCCCAAATGAGCAGAAAGTAACTGGAGTGTCTTGAGCACAAGGGCAGACAGAGGCTGAAATCCTCTGGCACTTAGTTTGGAAGACATGTCTAGAAGTCAAAGGGGTCAGTCTGCTCCTGCCCACATGTTTTGCACCCTCAGTAGAACTACCTAATTGACTAATTGACCTTCATTTTTATGTCTTTCCTGAACATGTGAAGATATGTTAGATTTTATGAAAAATTACTGTAAGATTTAAAAATGTAAGAGAATGTGTTCATTAATTATATACAAATACAAGTAAATTGTAATAAGTTATTAGAATAGTCATTGATTATTATATATGTAGAGATCACTGAAAATCCTCTCAAATTCTTCAATGCACTCCTGGAGACTTCAGATCTCCACAGAGTACCTTGATATGCATTGGTGTCGTACTTGGCAACAGATGAGACTGAGGTTTAGAGATTATAATTTTTAATGCCCATGGGTCCTCTTACTGTGGAAATTTTTTTGAAAGTTAATCATTGGAATTACTCCAGAGAGTAACCATCTTAGAACAGTGAAGGGCCTTAGGTTTGTAGACTTCATGGAGAAAATTTTCCAGACCAAGGCTGTTCATTTTTCAAAACACTTTTAATTGGATTCTGACACACAACAGCACTCCTGGTATCAGGATAGAGTAGGACTCAACCCTGATGATGCTCCAGTCTCAGCATATTCAGGAGATGCCAATGGAGATCGCTTATTAGGATAAGGACAACCAGACAACAGAACCCACACTTTCCTTCTTTTTTTACCCTCTCCATCACTGGGCTCACTGCCCTGTGTTTTCATCTATTACAGCTACCAGTGCTTCCGGTGAGAGAGGGGGAAATGCTAAGGAGTGATTTCTATTTCCAATCGGTCTGAACCATGATTCTCTTCACACAGTAAGAGGCTTTTCCTTTACAGTGTACTCTGGTTTCCAGGAGTGTCTAGAGAGAATGGGTAACCTTCATAATCCCTTTTCTGAGGCTTCACTGGGTTAAGTCTTGGTTAAATGTTCCCGTGCGACTACAAGGGCTGTGGATAGCTACTTCCTCTCCATGGTTCTGCAAGCTAAGCTCTTAAGTGATCCTCTGCTCCTTGACTCAGTGCACACCCACACCCTTTTTTAAAAACCTATTTCAGTTTGGTCATTAAGAAGAGACAGGAATGTGTATCCAAGACTCTGGTCCTAGAGAAACAGCAGGTAACTGATAAGATCTGGATTCTGTGATGATCACAGAAGGCTGTGTGTCTAATGATGGTGGTGCACAGGTTACCATACTGTACCTTTCCTTGGGCAAATTAACTCCCATTCTTCCATGAGATGTGGCTGATAATCTATAAGCTCTGTCCCCTTAATTTTGGGGTCTAAAAATTAAGACTTTTCCATCCTCCTACTCAGATGTCCAGGTCTCAGTATGTCCTGTGACCCCTCCTCTTAAACACAGTTCTCTTGGTATCAGTGAGTTAATGGATATTACTTACATGAGTTTCTTTATATATTCACTCGAATCATTTCCATTAACCCATGAGCATGTTCTAGGGTATCCTGAAATACAAATTGCATAAATAAGTGATATATGTTTCAGAATCCTAAAACAGCAGTGAAGCCTAAGATCATGCAAACAGACCCAAATCCTAATCTTAATACTCTATGTAAGAAGTGTGTGTGTTGTTTTTTAAAGACAATGCTAAAATAATAGTCAAATCTAACTTATTGATTGTTCAGAAAACTTTAGAAAGCAATTACATTGAGTCTGACTACATAAGAAAAAGTCAAAGGGGACAGAATGTATCTGCAAAATCTAAAGAATTGGAGAAGTGGAGTGTGTTTTTAGCACAGGCTCCTATAGAAAGCAAAGGAAATGTGGTTTTCACTGTGGGAATTTTTGTAAGACAAGAACTGAAGAATAATTAAGTATGCAACTTTTAAACACTTAGGGTTGTTTATATGAATGTGCATATTGCAGTGAATATGCACACTCTAAATGCCTCTGAATGTTTGCTCTTTAATTTATACTGACACATATCTTCACTACCAAACCAATCATTTTACTGATGTTAGTTTTCTGGTTTATTGAAAATGTTACCTTTATGACTGAAAAACATTTAAACAGTCCTTTCTGATCTCATAGCTAACCAGACAAGGTATCTCTGGTTCTGCAGTACTCTGTCATCATTTATTTTCTGAGTTTGTACTGTCAGCATTCTAAAGCCTTCATGCTGTATTGAATATATTCACTAATTTCAAAGATTTTTACTTTTTTTAGACAACAATTATGAGCTAAATTGTAAATTAAGTCATACACATAAGCATAAAATAGAGCCTCTCCTCTCCCGTTTTCTCTCTTTCCCTAGAATCCCACTTCCCAGGAGTCAGCACTGTTAACCAGCCTTGCACACAAATTCTTTTGCTGTAGCACAATAATAATTTTCTGAGTGTCGATAATATGGTTATTTGAGCTTTTAGTGTTAACTTTGAAGAAAAGTTTCAGATTTCAGAACTTAATGGTATGGTTAATTTTTCTTTTGAATTGCAGTAACAAAGGAAGACTTTAGCAGTTGATTTTTAATCACAATCAAATGAGTAAATCAAATGATCAAGTAATTCAAATGTATAAATACACTGAAATCTCACTAATAGGTTCTTACCATTTGATTTTGTAGTCTTTCTGAGTTTGTAGGCCAAAATTCTCTCATAACTCAGAGTTGAGAAAACACTAGTTAAATCTGACACTTTGCTTTTCATTATATGTACATTGAAGTTTTCAGTTGCCCCTTATTAATTAACCATAACTTAAAATTTTTCTACTAACTTGCTTCCACTTTCAAAGGATAAACAAAAAGTTGCAAAGCAGGAAAACAGCTGATAAAAATAATCACTATCCTAAGTGAAATACAGTGAACCACCCTCAGTGCCCTATACCAACTATTTTCTCATGTTTTTATTAGTATTATGTGTGGTTTTTGGCACAGAGTCTCACTGTGTAGCCTTGGCTTGGAACTTACAATTTTTACCAGATTGGCCTTGGATTCACACAGATACAAAGGCCTCTGTTTCCCAAGTGCTGAGACTCTAAGCATGTGTAACCATGCTTAAATAAGATCCCATTATTGTAATGACGCATTACATAATATGGTGAATATACTGGCTTGTTTTGTCACAAACTAGAGTCATCAGAGGAAGGAGCTTCAGTTGAGGAAATACCTCAATGAGAATCAGCTGTAAGGCATTTTCTCATTTAGTCATCAGTCGGGAGGTCCCAGGCCATGGTGGGTCGTGCCATCCCTGGGCTCTTGGCCTTGGGGTCTATAAAAAGGTGGGCTGAGCAAGCCAGGGGAAGCAAGCCAGTAAGCAGCTCCCCTCCATGGGCTCTGCAACAGTTCCTGCCTCTGAGCTGCTGCCCATTTTGAATTCCTGTTCTTACTTTCTTCAGTGATGAACAGCAAAGTGAAAGTATAAGCCAAATAAACACTTTCCTCCCCAACTTTGTTTTTGGTCAGGGTGTTTTTCGTTGCATCAATAGAAACCCTAAATAAGACAGTGAAGAAATTACTATTGTCCTAAATTTTTTTAAATGTCTTACATTTCATGAATCTTTATATCAACACTGATAGATAAGAATAATTTGTGTTACAATTTTACAGCTGAGCAAAACTATGCAAAACAAGCTAAGTAACTTGCTATTAGCAATCCATCAAATAGATAAACCAGGATTGAAAGAATTATTTATTTACTTATTTGCTTACTTACTTGCATGCATGTGTATGTAAATTTTTATGCGTTTGTGTGTGTCACATGCATGAGACTACCCATTTGTGGGCTGACATTGAGTGTGCAGGGGATTGAGCTTATGTCCTCTGGATGAGCAGAAAGCATATACAAGCCAGAATCTCAACACAACAGTCGAGTTGTAGAGACCCAATCCTAGTCAGTAAACTACACTGCTTTCCTGCCTCTAACAGCTGGCTGTTCATGGTCATTGGATATTCGCCATAGGAAAAATGCCTGCAAAATAAATGTAAATTATGAATGCACACATACCCAAACAGATCTATTTACAAACCACATAAAAATTTAAGTGATCAAATACAAAGTGTAAATGATTGCTTTCACTTAATATTCTGTCATTTTGTTGTATCATCACAGTTGGAAATTGAATCATTTAAATTTTTACTCAGAAGGTAAAATATCATATCTGATTTTTGATTGGTTTAGTAAATATATTTTGACTCAGACGTTATGTGTGGCTTTATCTATTTTGAAAACAGGGGTTTAATCTTTTATATACTTTCTAGGTGGAATCTGTGTATTCATTACTAATTTTAAGAAATCATCATCAATTAGGAATAATGCAAACTTCTATTGAGCATATTTGCAAATATTTTCTAAAATTTAAAATTTTAGATGATTTTTTATTGTGTATATTTAAGATACATAGCATAATGTTACTGAGGCAAACCAGATGGCACATATAATTCTTTTACTCAGGAGGACAAGGCAGAAGGATCACATGCTGAAAACAGCCTTGGCTATACAGTGAGCGACAGATAAAGCTAGACCACATATTTACAACTTTTCATTATATAGTAGTGAGGTGACTACTGGCTATACAACCTAAGACAATGAATGTCTGTCTTCTAAAGTCTATTAGCTGCCAACAGCTCAGCAAGGAGTGGTAGGATCTTTTAACAGCCCCAATACATAATATACACAGCCTTGTATGTGTCCTGTTCAGAAAACTGAAGCTGTATAGATGATGTTGGCAAACGTGGTTTTATTCTTTGGCTACAGCATTTCATAGCCATTTTCTATATCCAAGTTCTTATATAAATCTTTTTATTCTCCTCCTCCACTTTATCTATTTCTTTCTCTCCTCTTTCTTCTTCCCCCAACTCTCTATTCCCTGAACCTTACAGGAAGTAATGTATACGTTATGCTTAGCACTCAAAAGTCACTAACTCACAGCAATCTGATTGGTACGAGTCAGTATTCACCACAGTTCACAGCACCAAAAAGCCTCTCTGACCAAGGCTAAGACTACCATGTGTCTATGAGTATAAACACAAATATTAAGTAGGCAGTCAGACACCATAGCTAGAAATTTCCCTATGTGGTCAATGACTTCCATATGCACAACTTTTGACAGGGTTTATAGTACCAGGCATGTATTTTCTCCTGCGAATCAACCTGAAACCCAGAGAACAATTGATAACCTCCATAAGAGTCATGCTACTGTAATATCAGTGGGCACAGCTGACCTGGCAAGTTGGCATTGCAGTTCAAAGGACTCACAGCTGGATGAGACCACTGACTTTTTTATTCCTCCAGACAGCCCTTTCATATCTTCTTTATTACATAAATAGAAACTATCT
This sequence comes from Ondatra zibethicus, assembly GCA_004026605.1. NCBI lineage: Eukaryota > Metazoa > Chordata > Mammalia > Rodentia > Cricetidae > Ondatra > Ondatra zibethicus. The sequence continues at coordinate 51,578 of PVIU01012353.1, read as the reverse complement.
CACACAGACTTAAAATAATTAAAAGTGAATATAATGAAATTGTTAATAATAATGTAGGTCATGCCAACAGATTTTAACTGTTGACATTAATACAGAAAGATCTTGTGGAAAGAAAAGACAGACTGCTGAAAGCTTGTATTATACTACTGAGAGCCAGAGCCAAGGAGGAAACATTTTAAGTAATATATTCTTTATTTTGAAGAAAATAAATTTTGGCAAACATCATGATCACAGAATACTATTCCATTCGTCTTACTTTTCAATATTGACAAAATGGTTCTTCAGAATTATCTTGTAGATTAAACTAATAAGCAGGCTCATTAAATGTTATAGAGTTTGTAGAATAAAATATAGCTAGTTAAAGTCATATGAACTTTCTTGCTTCCCAAACCTACATAAAGGAAAGGCGTACTGTGAGCAGCACCACAGACTTCTTCCAATGTCTTTAGTGAACTAGATGAGGTTTGATCATGTATCACACTCAAAATGATCCTTTCTGACTAATACTGCTAAAATCTTTAAGTAAAGAGAAAATAAACATTGGCTTTCGATCATTAGAACTACAAGAAAAATAATTCAATCTTTTGAAATATGGAAACTATGAAGAGAAAAAAATCAATAGCTCATTTTTATGATTGAGAAAAATATGAGTTTCTCAGACGTTCTGAAACAATGTATTAATTAAGAGCATTAAGGAATGTATTTCTTCCTTAATGCTCTGCTGCAGAGAAATATATCCATACATGGGTGAGCACAACAGATCATCTGTGACAAAATTCGTCTTCCTGGGCCTCTCACAGGACCCACAGACCCAAGCCCTGCTCTTCTTCCTCTTTCTCCTCATCTACCTGCTCACTGTGCTGGGAAATCTGCTGATCATCTTGCTCATCCGCTCTGACCCCAGACTCCACACTCCCATGTACTTCTTCCTTAGGAACCTGTCCTTTGCCGATCTCTGCTTTTCTAGCACCACAGTTCCCCAGGTGCTCGTCCACTTCCTGGTGAAGAAAAAGACCATTTCTTTTGCTGGATGCTCAACACAGATTGTCGTGTTACTTCTGGTTGGGTGTACAGAGTGTGCACTGCTGGCAGTGATGTCCTATGACCGGTATGTTGCTGTCTGCAAGCCTCTGCACTACTCCACCATCATGACACACTGGGTATGTGTCCAGCTGGCTGCAGGGTCCTGGGCCACTGGTGCATTTGTGTCCCTGATAGATGCCACATTCACCTTGCATCTTCCTTACCAAGGAAGCAATGTCATTAACCACTTTTTCTGTGAACCTCCTGCCCTCCTGAAGCTGGCTTCAGCAGACACCTACAGCACAGAAATGGCCATCTTTGCAATGGGTGTGATAATCCTCCTAGCTCCTGTCTCCCTCATCCTCGTCTCCTACTGGAACATCGTCTCCACTGTGATCCAGATGCAGTCTGGGGAGGGGAGGGTAAAGGTCTTCTCCACCTGTGGTTCCCATCTCATTGTTGTTGTCCTCTTCTATGGCTCAGGAATATTTGCCTACATGAGACCAAACTCCAAGATAATGAATGAAAAGGATAAAATGATTTCAGTGTTCTATTCAGCAGTGACCCCCATGCTTAATCCTATCATTTATAGCCTGAGGAACAAGGATGTTAAAGCGGCTCTCAGGAGAATAACTGCAAAAACATAGGTTTGAAAAGTGTGTCATGATTGAGTTGACCACTGTTGAAAAATAAACAGATTTTCTTACAATATTTTCCTTCATTTATCCTATTCTTCCATTACTTTCTTTTCCTCCTTTTCTATCTACTTAGTAGCTATGCAAAAGAAATCAAATTAAAGTTTAAAAATAGGAAGTAAGTAGATATTAGTGGCAAGCTGAGGACGTAAGAATGGAGGAAAGAAGAAATGTAGTTAAGAAGGGAAATAGAGGAGTGAGAGCACAGAAGTTGGTCATCTCTTCAGCCACACAAGTCAGTGCTGAATGTGGCCTAATTAGGTATCTAACTATATATCCAAAACATGAACATAACAGCTAAACCATCACATGCATTATTAGCAACACAGCCATTTTCTTCATTGTTGCATGCACTCAATAATTATAATTTGAATATTTATTTTATTTCCCTGGGCACAGTTCTAGAATTTGGTACATAAACTTGATAATTGTGTGATTCTTTAACACTCTCTGTAATTTTAAAGTAACATTTCTTGAAATTGAAAATAGATTGAATTCAATGAAAAAGAAATTATAGAATTCTCCTTTTGAATATTTTGTTAATTTTTAAGTTAAAAATTACATTAAGAGCATTACATTTTAATTTAAAAATACACTGAGAGCATTCCTCCCTACCCTTTGTGTGTCTCTCTTCACCCATATCCCCCTTAGATTTCAGAGACTGTATAATTTCCACTTTTATATATCCATACACAATTTGTGTGACTGTAATACCTCAAAACAATGAATGCAAAATATTTTTGTGAAAACAGCTTACTTTGTGTGCAGTGATTGTCTTAATTCACCCATTTTCCTCAAAATGATACAACTTACTATTGTGTATCCACAACCCACTTTTTTTTCATTCTCCTGTTTGGGTCACCCAAATTGGTTTGACTACTTTGTCATTGAGAACAGTGCTACAAGAAACTTTGAGCAAGTATCTCTGTGATGTGTTGAATTCTAGTCATTCAACTCAAACCAGGATTTGCTTTTAAAGTCATTAAAAAGTCTATAACTATGTGACTACTTTATATTGTAATCATTTTGCCTAGTTCAACAATGCTGTGAATAGCTATTTAGACTGCCTTTTAGTTTATAATGCATTAGGGTGGCTGAAAATTCCTTCGTGAAATGCATCTCCAGTTGCCACTAATGAACACTTTTGTTTAATATCTAATTTAATGCTTTTTTCCATATTCTTTTATTTTTTCCATTCAAAAAAAATTATATTTCTTCCTCTTCTCCCAGTCCTCTCCTGCTCCCCCCCTCCTCCCTTCCTCTGCTTCCTTAAAAGAGGGCATGGTACCCTGCCCTTTGGGAAGTCCAAGGCCCTCCCCCCTCCATCCCAGCCTAGGAAGGTGTCATTCCAAATAGACTAGGTTCCCAAAAAGATAATACATGCAGAAGAGATAGGTCCTAGTGTCATTGTTGATGGATTCTCACTCTGCCCCCATTGGCAGCCACATTTAGAGAGTCCAATTTGATCATATGCTCGTTCAGTCCCGGTCCATCTGGATTTGGTGAGCTCCCATTAGATCAGGCACACTGTCTCGGTTGGTGTTCCAGCCCCTCAAGGTCCTAACATCCTTGTTCATCTTCTCCCACCTTCTGCTCTTCAACTGGACCTTGGGAGCTCAATCCATTGCTCTAATGTGAATGTGGGTCTCTGTCTCAATCTCCATCCATCAGACGAAATTTCTATGGTGGTGATCAAGTATTCATCGGTGTGACTATGGGACAATGCTAGTTCGGCACCCTCTCCTCTGCTGCCCAAGGACCTAGCTGGTGACATCCCTGTGGACACCTGGCATCTCCTCTAGAGCCAAGTATCTTGCCACTTCTAACATGACTCCAATAATGTAGATATCTTATTTCCTTCTCCAATATCCACCTTTCCTCCATCTCCACCCTCTCACTCCCCCAAGCTCTCCCCAGTCCTTCCCTTCTCCCTTCTTCTTCCCCCTCTCCCCTTCCCCCAAACCCCATACCCCCACCTCTATCCCCGCCCCCATATTCCCAACTTTTGCCTGGAAATCTTGTTTGCTTCCAATATCCAAGAGGATCTATATATGTTTTTCTTTGGATTCACCTTGCTATTTGGCTTCTCTGGGCTTGTGAGCTACAAGTTTAGTGTTCTTTGTTTTATGGCTAGGGTCCACTAATGAGTGAGTACATACCATAATCGTCTTTTTGGGTTTGGGTTACCTCACTCAGGATAGCGTTTTCTATTTCCATCCATTTGCATGCAAAATTCAAGATGCCATTGTTTTTTAACGCTGCATAGTACTCTAATGTGTATATATTCCAGACTTTCTTGATCCTTTCTTCCATTGAGGGGCAACTAGGTTGTTTCCAGGTTCTGGCTATTACAAATAATGCTGCTATGAACATAGTTGCACAAATGCTTTTGTAGTATGATTGGGCATCTCTTGGTTATATTCCCAAGAGTGGTATTGCTGGATCCTGAGGTAGGTTGATTCACAATTTCCTAAGAAACCACCACTTTGATTTCCAAAGTGGTTGCAGAAGTGTGCATTCCCACCAGCAATGGATGAGTGTTCCCCTTACTCCACATCCTCTCCAGCATAGACTATCATTGGTGTTTTTGATATTAGCCATTCTGACAGGTGTAAGATGGTATCTCAAAGTTGTTTTGATTTGCATTTCCCTGATGGCTAAGGAAGTTGAAAATGACCTTAAGTATCTTTTGGCAATTCGAACTTCTTCTGTTGAGAATACTCTGTTCAGAATATTACACCATTTTTTTAATTTCGTAATTTAGAATTTTAATGTCTAGTTTCTTGAGTTCTTTGTATATTTTGGAGATCAGACCTTTGTCCGATGTGGGGTTAGTGAAGATCTTCTCCCATTCAGTAGGATGCCCATTTGTCTTTATGACAGTGTCCTTTGATTTACAGAAGCTTCTCAGTTTCAGGAGGTCCCATTTATTCACTGTAGACATCCAGTTATGGAAGCACCATTTGTTAAAGATGCTTTCCTTCTTCCATTGTATACTTTTAGCTTCTTTGTCAAATATGAGGTGTTCATAAGTTTGTGGATTAATATCCGGATCTTCGATTCGATTCCATTGGTCAACATCTCTGTTTTTATGCCAATACCAAGCTGTTTTCATTACTGTAGCTCTGTAATAGAGTTTGAAGTCAGGGATGGTAATGCCTCCTGCAGTTCCTTTATTGTATAGGATTGTTTTGGCTATCCTGGGCTTTTTGTTTTTCCATATAAACTTAGTTATTGTTCTCTCAAGGTCTGTGAAGAATTTAGTTGGGTTTTTGATGGGGATTGCATTGAATCTATAGATTGCCTTTGGTAAAATTGCCATTAGCTTTCAGCTTGCTGTATATTGCTTTTATGATATTTAGATATGATCCTTGTATCCCTAATCTCTCAAAGACCTTTATCATAAAGTGGTTTTGAATTTTTTCAAATGCTTTTTCAACATCTAATGAAATGATCATCTGGTTTTTTTCTTTCATTTTTTTATATGATGGATTACATTAAGTTTCTGTGTGGTTGACCTGTCCTTTGGTGAGAGAGGACTGTTGATATCTCCTACTATTAGTGTGTGGGGTTTGATGTGTGCTTTGAGTTCTAATAATGTTTTTTTTTTACATATGCGGGTGCCTTTATATTAGGGGCATAGATATTCAGTATTGAGACTTCATCTTGATGAATTTTTCCTGTTATGATTATTAAGTGTCCATCTCCATCTCTTCTGATTGATTTTAGTTTGAAGTCGATTTTGTTTGATAATAGATAGCCATAGGGCCGTTTGATTGAAAAACCTTTTCCCTACCCTTTACTCTGAGGTAATGCCTGTCATTGTGGTTGAGGTGTGTTTCTTGTAAACAGCAGAATGTTGGATCCTGTTTTTGTATCCATTCTCTTAACCTGTGCCTTTTTATAGGTGAGTTGAGTCCATTGATATTAAGCGATATTAATGACCAGTGTTTGTTAACTCCTGTAATTTCCTTTTGGTGCTAGGGTTTGTGTGTCTCCCTTCTTTGAGTTGTGCTGGTGGAGGGTTGTTAGATGTTTATGTTATTATGGGTGCTGTCTGCTTCCTTTAGTTGTGGTTTACCTTCTAGTACTTTTGTAAGGCTGGGTTGTGGCTATATATTGCTTAAATTTTTTTTATCCTGGAATATCTTGTTTTCTCCATCGATGGTGAAAGAAAGCTTTGCTGGGCATAGTAGTCTGGGCTTGCATCCATGGTCTCTTAGTTTCTGCAGCACATCTATCCAAGACCTTCTGGCTTTCATGGTTTCCATGTAGAAGTCACATGTAATTCTGATCTTTTTCCTTTGCAGCTCTTTATTTTGTATGTTTTTTGTTTTGATTATTATATGGTGAGGGGATTTTGTTTTGATCCAGCCTATTTGGTGTTCTGTATGCATCTTGAACCTTCATAGGAATATCCTTCTTTAGGTTAGGAAAGTTTTCTTCTATAATTTTGTTGAATATATTTTCTGGGCCTTTGAGGTGGAATTCTTCTCCCTCTTCTACCCCTATCATCCTTAGGTTTGGTCTTTTCATGGTGTCCCATATTTCCTGGATGTTTTGTATTATGAATTTGTTGGATTTGTTGTTTTCTTCAATCTCTGAGTTTATTTTCTCTATCGTATATTCAGCGTCTGAGATTCTTTCTTCTATCTCTTGTATTCTGTTGGTTATACTTGTCTCTGTGGTTCCTGTTCATTTATCCAGATTTTCCATATTCTGCCATCTCCTGATTTGTGTTTTATTCATTGACTCCATTTCAGTTTTTATGTCTTGAACTGTTTCCATTTTCTATTTGATTGCTTTTTCTTGGTTTTCTAGGGTATCTTTCAGGAATTTTTTCATTTCTTCTAACTTTTTGTTAGTTTTCTCATCCCTTTCTTCAAAGGAGTTTTTCACCTCTTCTTTAAAGGTCTCTATCACTTTCATAAAGTTACATTTAAAGTCGATTTCTTCTACTTCTTCTGGGTTATCTGCTGGCACTGGATCAGGGCCCCTTGCTGGCCCAGGACCTCTTGCAGTCAAAAGGGGGGCTTGGTAAAAGTTGCCCGCTCTGCTCCGCTCTGTGGGACAAGGGGACCCTTGTAGCCTGAGCTCATTCTTCCCCCAAAGCCTCAGCCTGGAAGCAGGCTGAGTTTGGGGAAGCTAGGACCCTGCAGATGGAAAAGTGTGCCCAGGAGCAAGCTGGGGTGGGATAAGCAGAAAAGCCAGTAGAGGGGGTGAGGCCCCCTAAGTGGCCAGAAAACCTCGGGGATTGGAGGCTGCCTGTAGACCCCTCCTGGGACTCCTGAGCGTCCTGGGCTGGGACCAAATTACCAGTCCGGATGTATCTGCTGGCACTGGGTCAGGGCCCCTTGCTGGCCCAGGACCTCACAGTCAAAAGGGCAGGCTTGATAAAGTTGTCTGCTCTGCTCCACTCTGCTCTGTGGGACAAGGGGACCCCTGTAGCCCTGCGTTCACCCTTCATCTTTACATTTTACAGAGATACTTTCTTATACATATTCATTGCTGCTCTATTCATAGTTGTTGGGAAACAGCCTAGATGTTTGTCAACTGATGAATATATGGTGAAAATGTGGTACATTTAAACAATGGAATATTATTCATGTACTAAGAAAAAAATTATGAAAATTTAAGGTAAATGGATGGGAGCTGAAACAACCAGGCTGAGGGAAGTAACCCAGACCTAGGAAAACAAACATTGCATGTTTTCTCTTTTGATACATGTGTTTCATTTCAATAACCACAGGAGTTAGGAGCTAGTAAGGGAGCAGGGAAAAAAGAATCTTCCAGGGAAGAGGAAATAGAACTTAGTATTATAAAGAGATAAAGGTGAAATTGAATAGAAAGATTGAATATGGAAGAGAATATTATGTCAAAGTAAAAGAGGGAACATGGAAAATGACAATTACTACAAAATGCACATTGAAAAGTCATATGGAAGCCTAATCCATAATTAAACATCGGAATCAGGAGCCTAAACAAAAGGCAGACTAGGTGGAAACACTAATTAGAGGGCTTCTACTGTAGACGTTTTCTAAAATCAGTACATATAAAAAAAGAAATTTATGGAATTACCAAATAATTAGACAAAACAGTATCCCAATTAGACATCTTAAGTTGCCATATAAAATTCCTGGTACCAGAAATGGTTTACATCTTGTCAAGTCATGGAACAAAGAGGTCCAACTTGATTCCTCCAAACATTATAGGCTACTGCCAATGCTTTTGGTTACCCTCCACAACTTAGTGCTATGAACTTCTTGCTGAAGACATCACTTAATTATAGCATTAAACATGGAAAAATCAAGCTGGCATCCATTTAGCAGATTCTTTCCTACTGACCTGCATCCATGTTTCTGCGAGGTACAGTGGGTACTCCTAGACTAGAAAAATAATAATCATCAATACCACAAGCTTCAAAGCCTGATAACTATAATAGTGGTAAACCTTCAAAAGTACAGTAGTGGCATAAATGTGATGGCAGTAACCAACCACTTTTAAAACTGAGATTTGAGGCCCACTCCATGAGATAGAATCAACATCTGGCACTACTAAAATGGCCAAGTATCTGAGACCTAGATAGGCCAGAGATCCTAGGGAACACCTACTATTATGAATCCGCTAAATGAACAAAATAATGAAATGACACCTAATGATATATTGTATGTGTTTTCTATTGTGAATTGTACATGTATTAGTTTGAACATCTCTTTCAGTTTTACTTGGGTATCTCCTTAGTGAATAGCATACTCTTGAGATCGTATTCCCCAGTTCCACACAGAGGGGAGGAAAAATACAGTTGTAACTTTAAAATAAGTCAACCCAGTAATATATCACCAATGAATATAAGACAATGAATATATAATGAATATAAGATGCTAATTCTAATATGGAATGAGAAAGAAGTTAAGAACCATTTGGGCATAAATGTGGGAATAGTAAATGAATGAGATAAATAAGGAAGCCAACAAAAGTACAAAAAAGGAGGGAGACAACACATACACAAATACACATGCATACGCACAACACATCCTACTGTTATTCATATCAGTCCAGGATGATATTTGAATGACCATAGGGAAGAGTACAAAAAAGAACATAGGGTTTATCTGTATTTCTAAGGGAAGAAGAATAGTAAACCTCAGAACAGCAAGAGTTAAATTAGAGCTTTCCTCTGTGGGGTCTTTGAACCCCAGCACTCTGTCTTCCTGTGCTGATATTAGAGGCACAGACTGATTGGAGGTCTAGAAGGATAGGAAGTCCACACAGGACTTCCTCTTCCTGCACTGAGATCAGCTATCCAGAGGGGTGAGTGTGTACAAGCCTTCCTGGGAGGTCCCCACCCGCTGGGACTCTCCTGAATGCAATCAAAGGAAGAGATGGGCAGTGCCAATCCAAGAATTCCTCTAACAACCTGAAAAGCAACATGATAACACCAGAAACCAATGAGTACTCAAAAGGAAAACCTGAGCAACCTAACCCAGAAGAAGTAGAAGAAATCGACTTTAAACGTAACTTTATGAAAGTGATAGAGACCTTTAAAGAAGAGGTGAAAAACTCCTTTGAAGAAAGGGATGAGAAAACTAACAAAAAGTTAGAAGAAATGAATAAATTCTTCAAAGATACCCTAAGAAACCAAGAAAAAGCAATCAAACACGTAATGGAAACAGTTAAAGACTGTTAAACTGAAATGGAGACAATGAACAAAATACAAACCATAGGAAGGCTAAAGATGGAAAATCTGGGTAAACGAACAGGAACTGCAGAGACAAGTATAACCAACAGACTACAAGAGATAGAAGAAAGAATCTCAGATGCTGAAGATACTATAGAGAAAATAAACTCATTTATCAAAGAAAACAACAAATCCAACAAATTCTTAACACAAAACACCCAGGAAATCTGGGACACCATAAAAAGACCAAACCTAAGAATAATAGGGGTAGAAGAAGGAGAAAAAGCACAGCTCAAAGGCCCAGAAAATATATTCAACAAAATTATAGAAGAAAACTTTCCCAACCTAAAGATGGATATGCCTATGAAGGTACAAGAAGAATACAGAATACCAAATAGACTGGATCAAAAAAAAGACATCTCCTTGCCATATAATAATCAAAACACAAAACATACAGAATAAAGAAAGAATACTAAGAGCTGCAAAGGAAAAAGGCCAAGTAACGTATAAAGGTAAACCTATCAGAATTATACCTGACTTCTCTATGTAATCATGAAAGCCAGAAGGTCTTGGATAGATGTGCTGCAGAAACTAAGAGACCATGGATGCAAGCCCAGACTACTATACCCAGCAAAGTTTCATTCACCATCAATGGAGAAAACAGGTTATTTCAGGATAAAAACAAATTTAAGCAATACATAGCCACAAACACAGCCTTACAGAAAGTACTAGAAGGAAAACCGCATCTGAAGGAAGCAAACAACACCCATAATAATAGAGACATCTAACAGCCCTCCACTGGCACAACTCAAAGAAGGGAAACACACAAACTCTACAACCCTAAAAAAATAACTGCAGTTAATAACCTCTGGTCATTAATATCACTTAATATCAATGGACTCAATTCACCTATAAAGAGGCATAGCTTAAGAGAATGGATACGAAAACAGGATCCAACATACTGTTGTTTACAAGATACACACCTCAACCACAAAGACAGACATTATCTCAGAATAAAGTGTTAGGAAAAGGTTTTTCAATCAAATGGCCCTAAGAAACAAGTGGGTGTGGCTATACTAATATCGAACAAAATTGACTACAAACTAAAATCAATCAGAACAGATTGAGATGGACATTTTATACTTTTAAACAGATTAATCCATCAGGATCAAGTCTCAAACCTGAATATATATGCCCCTAATATAAAAGCATCCACAAATATAAATGAAACATTACTAGAACTCAGAGCACACATAAAACCACATACACTAAGAGTAGGAGATTGTAACACTCCTCTCTCACCAATGGACAGGTCAACCAGACAGAAACTTAACAAAACAATAAGAGAACTAACAAATGTATTCAATCAAATGGACTTAATACACATCTATAGAACTTCCACCCAAACAGGAAAGAATATACCTTCTTCTCAGCATCTCATGGAACCTTCTAGAAAATGTATCACATACTCGATAACAAAGCAAACATCCACACATAGAAAAACATTGGAGTAACCACCTGTGTCTTATTGGATCATCATGGAGTAAAGTTAGAAATTAAAAACAATTCCACCCCTAGAAAGCCTACAAACTCATGGAAACTAAACAGTAAACTACTGAACCACTCCAAGGTAAAGGAAGAAATAAAGAAAGAAATTAAAGTCTTCTTTGAATTCAACGAAAATAAAGACACAACAAGCCCCTACCTATTGGACACTATGAAAGCAGTGCTAAGAGGAATGTTCATAGCACTTAGTGCCCACATGAAGAAAACAGAGAAAGCACACCTAAAAGCTCTAGAAAAAAAAGAAGCACACTCACCCGGGGAAAGTAGAAGACTGGAAATAGTCAAAGTGTGGGCTGAAACCAATAAAACAGAAACACAGAAAAACATTCAAAGAATCAATGAAACAAAAATCTGGTTCCTTGAAAAAATCTACAAGATCGACAAACCCCTATCCAAACTAATCAAAAGGCAGAGAGAGAACACTCATATAAACAAGATCAGGAATGAAAAGGGGGACATGACAACAGACACTGAGAAAATTCAGAGAATCATTAGGTCTTAATACAAAAGCCAGTATGCCACAAAATTGGAAAATGTAAAAGAAATGAACAGTTTTTTAGATAAGTACCATATACCAAAATTATATCAAGACCAGTTGAAAAATTTAAATAGACCTATAAATCACAATGGAATAAAAGCTGTCATCAAAAGCCTCCCAACCAAAAAAAGCCCAGGACCAGATGGTTTTAATGCAGAATTCTACCAAAACTTCCAAGAAGAGCTAATACCTATACTCCTTAAGGTGTTTCACATAATAGAAACAGAAGGGTCATTGCCAAACCCTTTGATGAAGCTACAGTTTCCCTGATACAAAAACCACACACAGACTCAACCAAGAAAGAGAATTACAGACCAATCTCACTCTTGAACATCAATGCAAAAATTCTCAATAAAATACTGGCAAACAGAATCTAAGAACACATCAAAAAGATCATCCATTATGATCAAGTAGGCTTCATTCCGGAGAAGCAGGGCTGGTTCAACATATGGAAATCTATCAATGTAATCCATCATATAAATAAACTGAAAGAAAAAAACCATATGATCATTTCATTAGATGCTGAAAAAGCATTTGACAAAATTGAACACACTTTTATGATAAAGGTCTTGGATAGATTAGGGAAACAAAGTACATATCTAAATATAATAAAAGCAATATACAGCAAGCTGACAGCTAGCATAAAATTAAATGAAGAGAAACTCAAAGCAATTACACTAAAATCAGGAGCAAGACAGGGCAGTCTATTCTACCCACATTTCTTTAATATGGTGCTCGAAGTTCTAGCAATAGCTACAAGACAGAATAAGGAGATCATGGGGATTCAAATTGGAAAGGAAGAAGTCAAACTTTCTTTATTTGCAGAGGATATGATAGTGTACATAAGTGACCCCAAAAACTCTACCAAAGAAATTCCACAGCTGATAAATACCTTCAGTGAAGTGGCAGGATACAAGATCAACTCAAAAAAATCAGTAGCCCTCCTATACACAATGGATAAAGAAACAGAGAGGAAAATCAGAGAAACATCACCTTTCATGATGGCCAAAAATAGCATAAAGAATCTTGGGGTAACACTAATCAAGGAAGTGAAAGATCTATTTGACAAGAACTTTAAGACCTTGAAGAAAGATATTGAAGAGGATACCAGAAAATGGAAGGATCTCCCATGCTCCTGGATTGGTAGAATCAATATAGTAAAAATGGCAATTCTACCAAAAGCAATCTACAGATTCAATGCAATCCCCATCAAAATCCCAACAAAGTTCTTCACAGAACTTGAGAGAACAAAAACTAAGTTTATATGGAAAAACAAAAAGCCCAGGATAGCCAAAACAATCCTATACAATAAAGGAACTTCAGGAGGCATTACCATCCCTGACTTCAAACTCTATTACAGAGCTACAGTAATGAAAACAGCTTGGTATTGGCATAAAAACAGAGACATTGACCAATGGAATTGAATCAAAGACCCGGATATTAATCCACAAACCTAGGAACACCTCATATTTGACAAAGAAGCTAAAAGTATACAATGAAAGAATGAAAGCATCTTTAACAAATGGTGCTGACATAACTGGATGTCAATGTGTAGGAGAATGAAAATAGATCCTTACTTATCTCCATGCACAAAACTCAAATCCAAATGGATTAAAGACCTCAATATAAATCTGACCACACTTAACCTGATAGAAGAGAAAGTGGGAAGTAGCCTGCAATACATGAGCACAGGAAACCACTTCCTATGTAAAACCCCAGTGGCACAGACAATAAGAGCAACAATGAATAAATGGGACCTCCTGAAACTGAGATGCTTCTGTAAATCAAAGGACACTGTCATTAAGACAAAAAGGCATCCTACTGAATGGGAGAAGATCTTCACTGACCCCACATCAGACAAAGGTCTGATCTCCAAAATATACAAAGAACTCAAGAAACTAGACATTAAAGTTCTAAATTATCCAATTAAAATTGGGGTAATATTCTGAACAGAGAATTCTCAACAGAAGAAGTTCGAATGGCCAAAAGATACTTAAGGTCATGTTCAACTTCCTTAGCCATCAGGGAAATGCAAATCAAAACAACTTTGAGATACCATCTTACACCTGTCAGAATGGCTAAGATCAAAAACATCAATGATAGCCTATGCTGGAGAGGATTTGGAGTAAGGGGAACATTCATCCATTGCTGGTGAGAATGCAAACTTGTGCAACCACTTTGGAAATCAGTGTGGCGGTTTCTCAGGAAATTGGTAATAAACCTACCTCAGGATCCAGCAATACCACTCTTGGGAATATACCCAAATGAAGCCCAATCATACTACAAAAGCATTTGTGCAACTATGTTCATAGCAGCATTATTTGTAATAGCCAGAACCTGGAAACAACCTAGTTGCCCCTCAATGATAGAATGGATCAAGAAAGTGTGGAATATATACACATTACAGTACTACGCAGTGGTAAAAAACAATGACATCTTGAATTTTGCATGCAAATGGATGGAAATAGAAAATGCTATCCTGAGTGAGGTAACCCAAACCCAAAAAGACGATTATGGTATGTATTCACTCATTAGTGGACCCTAGCCATAAAACAAAGGACACTAAGCTTATAGCCTACAAGCCCAGAGAAGCCAAATAGCAAGGTGAATCCAAAGAAAAACATATATAGATCCTCTTGGATATTGGAAGCAAACAAGATTGCCAGGCAAAAGTTGGGAATACGAGGGCGGGGATAGAGGTGGGGGTATGAGGTTTGGGGGAAGGGGAGAGGGGGAAGAAGAAGGGAGAAGGGAAGGACTGGGGAGAGCTTGGGGGAGTGAGAGGGTGGAGTTGGAGGAAAGGTGGATATTGGAGAAAGAAATAAGATATCTACATTGAGGGAGTCATTTTAGCACTGGCAAGATGCTGGGCTCTAGAGGAGATCCCAGGTGTTCACAGGGATGTCCCCAGCTAGGTCCTTGGGCAGCAGAGGAGAGGGTGCAGAACTATCATTGTCCCATAGTCACACCGATGAATACTTGATCACCACCATAGAAATTTCGTCCGATGGATGGAGATAGAGACAGAGACCCACATTCACATCAGAGAAATGGATTGAGCTCCCAAGGTCCAGTTGAAGAGCAGAAGGTGGAAGAAGATGAGCAAGGATGTTAGGACTGTGAGGGGCTGGACCACCCACTGAGACAGTGTGCCTGATCTAAGGTGAGCTCACCAAATCCAGCTGGACCAGGAATGAAAGAGCATATGATCAAACTGGACTCTTTAAATATGGCTGCTAATGGGGGCAGAATGAGAAGCCATCAACAATGACACTAGTACCTATCCCTTCTGCATGTATTATCTTTTTGGGAACCTAGTCTATTTGGATGCACACCTTCCTTGGCCAGGATGGAGTGGGGAGGGCCTTGGACTTCCCACAGGGCAGGGCACCATGCCCTTTTTAAGGAAACAGCAGGAGGGAGGTGGGGTGGAGCAGGAGGAGACTGGGAGAAGGGGAGGAATTGTAAAATTTTTTGAATGGAAAAAATAAAAGAATATGGAAAAATAAAATAAAAAATAAATAAGAAGGCACAGGATAAGAGAATGGTTATGGAAACAAGATCCAACATTCTGATGTTTACCCAAAACACACCTCAACCTCAAATACAGACACTACCTCAGTAAAGGGTTGAGAAAAGGTTTTCCAATCAAACGGGCATAAGAAACAAGCAGGTGTGGCTATCCTAATATCTAACAAAATTGATTTCAAACTAAAATCAATCAGAAGAGATGGAGAAGGTCACTTAATACTCATAATAGGAACATTTCATCAAAATGAAGTCTCATTCCTGAATATCTATGCCCCAATATAAAAGCACCCACATGTGTAAAGGAAACATTACTAGAAGTCAAATCACACATCAAAACCACACACTAATAGTAGGAGATTTCAACACTCCTCTCTCACCAATGGACAGGTCAACCGGTCAGAAACTTAACAGAGAAATAGGAGAACTAACAGATGTAATGAATCAAATGGACTTAACAGACATCTATAGAACATTCCACCCAAACAGGAAAGAATATACCTTTTCCTCAGCATCTCATGAAACCTTCTCAAAAATTGATCAAATACTCGGTAACAAAGCAAACATCCACAGATATAAAAAAAAATGGAGTAACCACCTGTGTCTTATCAGATCACCATGGAGTAAAGTTAGAAATTAGAAACAATTCAACCCCCAAGAAGCCTACAAACTCAAAGAAAATGAAGAGTCAACTACTGAACCACCCCTGGGTCAAGGAAGAAATAAGAAAGAAATTACAGTCTTCCTTGAATTTAACAAAAATAAAGACACAACATACCCAAACCTATGGAACACTATGAAAGCAGTGCTAACAGGAGAGTTCATAGCACTAAGTGCCCACATAAAGAACACAGAGAAAGCCCACATTAGTGACTTAACAGCACACCTGAAAGCTCTAGAAAAAAAGAAGCAGACTCACCCAGGAGGAGTAGAAGACTGGAAATAATCAAACTGAGGGCTGAAATCAACAAAATAGAAACACAGAAAACAATTCAAAGAATCAATGAAACAAAGAGCTGGTTCTTTGAGAAAATCAACAAGATTGACAAACCCCTATCCAAACTAATCAAAAGGCAGAGAGAGAACACTCAAATTAACAAGATCAGAAATGAAACAGGGGACATAACAACAGATATTGAGGAAATTCAGAGAATCATTAGGTCTTACTACAAAAGCCTGTATGCAACAAAATTGGAAAATGTAAAAGAAATGGACAGTTTTTCAGATAAGTACCATACACTGAAAATAAATCAAGACCAGGTGGACAATTTAAATAGACCTATAAATCATGAGGAAATAGAAGCTGTCATCAAAAGCCTCCCAACCAAAAAAAGCCCAGGACCAGATGGTTATAATGTAGAATTCTACCCTAACTTCCAAGAAGAGCTAATACCTATACTCCTTAATGTGTGCCACATAATACAAACAGAAGAGTCATTGCCAAACTCTTTTTATGAAGCTACAGTTTCCCTGATACAAAAACCACACAAAGACTCAACCAAGAAAGAGAATTACAGATCAATCTCACTTATGAACATCAATGCAAAAATTCTCAATAAAATACTGGCAAACCGAATCCAAGAACACATCAAAAAAGTCATCCATTATGATCAACTATGTTGCAAGAGGCGCGCAGGCTTGCTTTTGGTCCTGGCGGCAGCCCGGCTCCCGCCGCCCAGTGCCTGGCTAGCTTATACCTGAAATAATTACACAGAAACTGTATTCATTGAAATACTGCCTGGCCCATTAGCTCTAGCCTCTTATTGGCTAACTTTCACATATTTGTTTAACCCAGTTCTAATAATCTGTGTGTCACCACAAGTTGTGGTTTACCGGGAAAGATTCAGCGTGTCTCTCCTGGCAGGCTTCATGGTGGGCGACTCTCTCTAACTCTGTCCCCTTCCCAGTATTCTGTTCTCTTTTCCCTGTCTATCTAAATCCTGCCCTATCAAAAGGCCAAGGCAGTTTCTTTATTAACCAACAAAAGCAACCCAAATACAGAAGGACCCTCTTACACCACATGTAGGCTTCATCCCAAAGATGCAGGGCTGTTTCAACATACAAAAAAATCTATGAATATAATCCATCATATAAATTAAACTGAAAGAAAAAAATATGATCTTTTCATTAGATGCTGAAAAAGCATTTGACAAAATTCAACACTCCTTTATGATTAAGGTCTTGGAGAGATTAGGGATACAAGGTTCATATCTAAATATAATAAAAGCATTATACAGCAAGCCAACAGCTAACATCAAATTAGATGGAGAGAAAATCAAAGCGATTCCACTAAAGTCAGGAACAAGACAAGGCTGTCCACTCTCTCTATATCTCTTCAATATAGTGTTTGAAGTTCTAGCAACAGCAATAAGACAACATAAGGAGATCAAGGGTATTCAAATTGGAAAAGAAGAAGTCAAACTTTCTTTATTTGCAGATGATATGATAGTGTACATAAGTGACCCCAAAAACTCTACCAAAGAACTTCTACAGCTGATAAATACCTTCAGTGATGTGACAGGATACATGATCAACTCAAAAAAATCAGTAGCCCTCCTATACTCAAAGGAAAAGAAGCAGAGATGGAAATCAGAGAAACATTACCTTTCACGATAGCCACAAGTAGCATAAAGTCTTGGGGTAACACTAACCAAGGAAGTGAAAGATCTGTTTGACAAGAACTTTAAGGATTTGAAGAAAGAAACTGGCTCTTCCTGCGCTGAGATCGGAGGCGGCTCACACTGGTAAGGTTGTGCAAGCCTGGTGGTAAGATCCCCGCGAGCCTCTTTGCTCCACAAGACACTGCACCCCTACCCCTCCACCCCCACCCCCTCCCCCTGCAAGATCGCCCTTTCCTCGGTGGGGCTTTGGTACCCCAGCACTCTCTCTTCCTGCGCTGAGATTGGAGGCGGCTCACACTGGTAAGGTTGTGTAAGCCTGGTGGTAAGATCCCCGTGGGCCTCTTTGCTCCACAGGACACTGCACCCCTACCCCTCCCACACCTACCCACCCGCCCCGCAAGATCGCCCTTTCCTCGGTGGGGCTTTGGTACCCCAGCACTCTCTCTTCCTGTGCTGAGATTGGAGGTACAGAAGGATCGGAAGTCCAGATGGGACTTCTTCTTCCTGCACTGAGATCAGCTATCCAGAGGGGTGAGTGTGTACAAGCCTTCCTGGGAGGTCCCAACCCACTGAGACTCCCCTGACTGAAATCAGAGGGAGATGGGTAGGCGTCGATCCAAGAATTCTTCCAACAATCTGAAAAGCAACATGATAACACCAGAAACCAACGAGTACTCAACAGGAAAACCTGAGCAACCTAACCCAGAAGAAGTAGAAGAAATCGACTTTAAACGTAACTTTATGAAAGTGATAGAGACCTTTAAAGAAGAGGTGAAAAACTCCTTTGAAGAAAGGGATGAGAAAACTAACAAAAAGTTAGAAGAAATGAAAAAATTCCTCAAAGATACCCTAGAAAACCAAGAAAAAGCAATCAAACAGGTAATGGAAACAGTTCAAGACATAAAAACTGAAATGGAGGCAATGAAGAAAACCGAGGGAAGGCTGGAGATGGAAAATCTGGGTAAATGATCAGGAATGGCAGAGACAAGCATAACCAATAGACTACAAGAGATAGAAGAAAGAATCTCAGACGCTGGACCACCCACTGAGACAGTGTGCCTGATCTAATGGGAGCTCACCAAATCCAGCTGGACTGGGACTGAATGAGCATATGATCAAACTGGATTCTCTAAACGTGGCTGCCAATGAGGGCAGAATGAGAAGCCATCAACAATGACACTAAGACCTATCTCCTCTTTATGTATTTTCTTTTTGGGAACCTAGTCGACTTGGATGCACACCTTCCTAGGATGGGATGGAGGGGGGAGGGCCTTGGACTTCCCACAGGGTGGGGCACCATGCCCTCTTTTAAGGAAGCAGCGTGTGGGGGGAGCGGGAGGGGAATGGAAGAAGGGGAGGGAGGAAATGTAAATTCTTTTTTTGAATGGAAAAAAATAAAAGAATATGGGAAAAAAAGAAAACGAAAATAAAAAAAAAGAAAGAAACTGAAGAGGATACCCAAAAATGGCTGGTTCTCCCATGCTCCTGGATTGGTAGGATCAACATAGTAAAAATGGCAATTCTACCAAAGGCAATCTATAGATCCAATGCAATCCCCATCAAAATCCCAACAAAATTCTTCACAGACCTTGAGAGAAGAATAATCAACTTTATATGGAAAAACAGAAAACCCAAAATTGCCAAAACAATCCTGATGTAGGAGTTCCTTCTGTATTTGTGTTGCTTTCATTGGTTATTAAAGAAACTGCCTTGGCTTTTTGATATGGAAAATCTTAGGTAGGTGTGGAAAAGAGAACTGAATGCTGGGAGAAAGAAGACAGACAGAGAGAGCCACAATGGAGTCCCCAGAGTCAGACATGCTGAATCTTTCCCGGTAAGCCATGGCCTCGTGGAAAATACAGATTAATAGAAATGGTTTAGATCAAGATGTGAGAGTTGGCCAAGAAGAGGCTAGCTATAATAGGCCAGGCAGTAATTTAATTAATACAATTTCTGTGTGGTTATTTTGGGGGTTAAGCTAGACAGGCGCCAGGAACGCGGCCAGCTCCTCTTACTACACAATCCTATACAATAAAGGAACTTGCGGAGGCATTACCATCCCTGACTTCAAACTCTATTACAGAGCTACAGTAATGAAAACAGCTTGGTACTGGCATAAAAACAGAGACGTTGACCAATGGAATCGAATCAAAGACCCAGATATTAATCCACAAACCTATGTACACCTCATATTTGACAAAGAAGCTAAAATTATACAATGGAAGAATGAAAGCATCTTTAACAAATGGTGCTGGCATAATTGGATGTCAACTTGAAGAAGAATGAAAATAGATCCATATCTATCACCATGCACAAAAGTCAAGTCCAGATGGATTAAAGACCTCAATATAAATGTGACCACACTTAACCTGATAGAAGAGAAAGTGGGAAGTAGCCTGTAATACATGGGCACAGGAGACCACTTCCTACGTATAACCCCAGCGGCACAGACAATAAGAGCAACAATTAATAAATGAGACCTCCTGAAACTGAAAAGCTTCTGTAAAGCAAAGGACAGGGTCAACAAGACAAAATGACAGCCTACAGAATGGGAAAATATCTTCACTAACCCCACCTCAGAAAGAGGTCTGATATCCAAAATGTACAAAGAACTCCAGAAATTGGTCACCAAAAAAAATAATTCAATAAAAATAATGGAGTACAGACCTAAACAGAGAACTCTCAACAGAGGAATCTAAAATGGCTGAAAGACACTTAAGGAAATGTTCAACATCCTTAGTCATCAGAGAAATGCAAATCAAAACAACTCTGAGATTCCACCTTACACCTGTAAGAATGGCCAAGATCAAAAACACTGATGACAACTTATGCTGGAGAGGCTGTGGGGTAAAGGAAACCCTTCTGCATTGCTGGTAGGAATGCAAGCTAAATGCAAGCATGACACCCTTTGGATGTCAGTGTGGCAATTTCCCAGAAAAGAAGAAAACAACCTTCCTCAAGACCCAGTAATACCACTTTTGGGTATATATCCAAAGGATGATTAATCGTGCCACAAGGACATGTGTTCAAGTATGTTCATAGTAGCATTGTTTGTTATAACCAGAACCTGAAAACAACCTAAATGCTCCTCGACCAAAGAATGGATAAGGAAAATGTGGTACATTTACACAATGGAGTACCTCACAGCAGAAAAAATAACAACATCTTGAATTTTGCAGGAAAACGGATGGAGCTAGAAAACATTATTTTGAGTGAGGTAACCCAGACACAGAAAGACAATTATCACATGTACTCACTTATAAGTGGTTTTTAAACATAAAGCAAAGAATACCAGCCTACACACCATAATACAGAGAACTTAGACAACAATGAGGACACTAAGAGAGACTTACATAGATCTTATCTACATGGGAATTAGAAAAAGACAAGATCTCCTGAGTAAATTGGGAGCGTGGGGACCTTGGGGGAGGACTGAAGGGGGAAGAAGAAAGGCAGGGAGGGAGGCAGAGAAAAATGTAGAGCTTAATAAAAATCAATTTAAAAAGAGACCAGCATCATTAAAATGAAATCTTCTTGGAAGTATTTTCTCAGAGTCAGAACATGCAAGCTGTGTTCAGAGGTGTCCAAAGTTGTACCTTGTGCTGCCAGTCAAATTTGATCACCTGTAGGAGTCTTCCTGGTTGTACTGGTTTTGAAGGCATGAAAAGGTCATGGAGAGCAACTGGGGCCTGGCATTGTCAGAGGCCATTGGTGAAAGTAAAGCTGGAGAGGCAGTGGAAGCTCCCAGATTGAAGGCATCATGGAGAAAAGTTGAGGCCTTGCCATGAAGAGAGCCCAGGAGAGTCTATCAGTGAAAGTGCAACCCAGTTGCAGCAGAAGACCCTAACATTTGGAGATGCCAGTACCACCGGGCAACCAAGAACAGCAGCAGCAATGGAGTGGAGTTGGCCCAACCCTAGAATACAAGCTGTGTGTGCTGTAGAGGGCAGAGCTGGAGAGGCAACCCAAGCCATCTTGAGGAACCCCCAGAAGATTGTGATTGGCTCCCATAATGAGCATTAAATTGTTTGCATCTTTAGAGTGTATCTTTGTTTTGTTCAGATTGTGGTTGTGTCCTGGTTCTTTCCTCTTGAAGTAAGAAAGTATTCACTTATTTTTGATTTTATAGGCTCTCACAGTTGAAAGAATTTGAATTAAAAAGAGATTTTAAAAGAGACATTGGATTTTTATAGAAACTGAGCTTTAAAAATATTTAAATTTATGAAGTCTGTGGTACATTTTTAAGTTTGCAATATATTTTATAAACATGATATTAATTAGTCTGAGATCTTGTGGATGACCCAAAAATGAAAGATTATATCTTAAAATGTATTATATGTCAATTGACAAGGGGTCAACTGTGCTGGCTAATTTTATGTCAGCTTGACACAGGCTGGAGTCATCTAAGAGGAGGGAGCCCCGACTGAGAAAATCCCCCCATAAGACTATGTGAGGGTCTCTGCAAACACCAAGGTCAGCAGAGTGCCAGTCTGCTAGTGGCAAGGAGAAAGTCTGGTTTACCACTCAGTAGCCGATATTGGCTCAGACTTCAAGAGTCTGACACTGGGTGATTTTAGGAATATTTCAAAATTGGGAAAAAGTTTCCCAGTGATAATTAACTCAAGTCCACGTATACAATAAAATTTAAGGCATGTCTACATTGACACTCTTTCAAAGTACAATGACATCTTCCATAAAGATAGGCTCTATAGATTAACTGAGGAAGCAGGATCAAGATAAACAAGATCATAATAAGGGTTTGGGGGGAGGATATCAATATAGATTGACTGAGATAAGCAAGCCCAAGATAAGACACTGGGGAAGCTGGTGTGGCCTGACCATATAGATAACGCAGATGTCACCAGGCTGTGAACCCCAAGGTTCCCAGACTTCTGGGCAGAAAACACTTTGAAGAGACAACCCTGTGTGTTAAACATTCCTGGTGTCCTAGAGCTCATCTGTAAGCACAGGGACTTACTAAGACTGGACTGTAGACAAGCCTGTAGAGCATTTTCTCAATTAGTGCTTAATGGGGAAGGCGCAGCCCACTATGGGTGGTGCCATCTCTAGGCTGGTGGTCCTGGGTTCTATAAAAGTAGACTGAACAAGCCACAAGGAGAAAGTCGGTATGCAGCCCTCCTCCACAGCCTCTGCATCAGCTAGCTAGCTAGGAAACCTCTAGTTTCCTGATTTTTCATAAGCCAAAGAAGCTTGAGTTGCTGCTCTGACTTCTATCAATGATGGACTAAGATGTAGAAGTACTATATTGGTAGTAGTACCAAATAAACCTTTCCTTCCCCCCCACTCAAAATAAGTAAAAGGAAAGAAAATGTATCTTGGAAAATAATTTTAAAATTGAACAGATGTTTTTATTATTCTCAAGGTACAACAATTCTTAAAATCAGTAATGAAAGCCTATGATTTCTTAGAAAATTACGCAAATTATCTAAGTCCCCACTGACAAGAATTAGGTAAGACTCAACAATGAACAAGGGAAAAAGACACTCATGTTTAAACAAGTAGAAAACTTATTTTCATTTTTAGATAAATGTTAAATTACTCTAACCTTCAGATTTGCTGGACTAGAGAGATGAATGATGGTGGACTGGGGGCCACGCAACCAGGCATATCCTGAAATTGCAGATATTGGTCAGATTTTATTTTTTGTTCTCACTGGGAGGATGTGAATCCTCCCTCCTCTAGCACTACAGTTTGTGTGGTTTCCAGAGGTAGAGGAGAGAGGTACTTCCCACAGAAAGTCAATCAAATTAGGTCTGTGTGACCATTCAGAAGAAAGTCACTTCTCTAAACACACACTTATTCCTGCCAGGGTTTCCTGGTCTAGGACTCCCTAGACCCTGGGCCAAATGATATCCAAACCACTGTGGATATGAGTTTAGAATTCCCGCCTACACTTGTAAGACTTTCCTGAGTAGGCTGCTACTTCACAACTGTGAAATATTCGTTTATTTCTATTGCCCGTTTTCCAATAGCACCCAACATAACAAAGGAATGTAATCAAAGTTAGCTGAATTAATAAGTAACCATATGCATGAAAACACACTTTCACATTATCACTGGGAGTGAGAAAAGAGGCTGTGGGCTGCTGAGACCTGAAACGCTGGTTAGGGATTGAAAAGGTCTTGACTGAGAAACTCCCAGGATCAATCACCAAGTTAAAGAGAACGCAAGAACTCACTGACAACTGGATGTGTGTTTCAGTTTGCCTGAGAACAGGGACAGGGCTGCACGTCTGTGCAAACACATCTGCAGACTCACACAGCTTCTGGGGAGATCCCAGTTTCCATGTGTGTCCAGGTCAGTGGATGCAGGCTGTAACTGGCCCTGCCTGCTTTGAATGCCCAACCCCAAGCAGCTAAGAAGAACAAGAAAGGAACCCCTAAAAGGTTTGATCTGATACTACAAGAGACAGAAGAAATTCTGGGAGTAACTTTTAGATCTATGAAGAGGCAGTGGGTACCAACAGTCTTTATAGTCATTATAGTCTTTCGGTTAATAGCATAAGCAGCTCCAGAACTGTGAAATACAGTTCCTAAAGAACACTTCTTCTCCTTAGAAACCAGATGGAAAAGGGGGTGGAGAGGTAAACAAATTCTTCCTCTATGAACTAAATCAAGACCAGAAAGAATAACTTCCCCTCAGCATTTACACACTCTCACACGGAGCCCTGCAGATGTCAGCGGAGTACAGTGAGCCCACTGCTGGAGAAAGAGTGACCCATGAAGAAAGGTGCAGTTTCTTCAGCCTCGACATCCTTAGCCTACCAGGCTACCTTCATTTCTGGTTCCAAAATAAGTAGAGGCTAGGTCTCAAATGGGATGTGTGTCACACTCTAGCCTTACCTAATGAGTACTCTTTTAAGAAGAGACAGTTTGAAATCTTCTAAGAAACCACCAGTCGAGGTCTGGAGGAGATTTCTCCAGGAAGTCTTCAAACCTGAGGTCTCTGAGGGCTGTTCTAATAAGAGCACTCCCTGAAGTAATCAGTGCTGTTAACTTTTTGGCCTTCCAACAATAAGAAGTTCCACAGGCATTAAGAAAATAATGGTCTGTGTCTGTGTACACAGCTCAGTGTTAGAGTGATTGCCTGGCATGTCTAAGGCTCTTGGTTCAATCCCTAATACCAAAACTAAAAATAAAATAACTATCTGAAACAGAAATGCCAGAAACTCCTCTGAA
Organism: Ondatra zibethicus; assembly: GCA_004026605.1. Classification (NCBI taxonomy): domain Eukaryota; kingdom Metazoa; phylum Chordata; class Mammalia; order Rodentia; family Cricetidae; genus Ondatra; species Ondatra zibethicus. The sequence continues at coordinate 26,730 of PVIU01012353.1, read as the reverse complement.
GTAAAGTACTTTAATGAGGGGGCTTTAGGCTACCCTGGGAACAGGTTCCCAAGTCTTTGTCGCAATGTTCAAATTAGAGGTTTCAGTTCTGAGGATAGTGTGCAGTGTGCCTGATAGAAGAATGGCTGTCCCTTAACATCTGTAGGGTAATTGTTCCAGGACTGTGGATACCAAAATTATTAAACAGTAAAGAAACTCATGACAATTAAATGGTATTTACACATAACCTATATACAGTTTGTCACATATTTTCAATCATTCACAGATTAGCTTTGATGCTTAAACTGTCTTAAGTTCAATAAAGACCTTTTGTTGGTTTGTTACAGGATCTCACTCTGTAGCCTAGAATTTGCAGTTCTCCTACACAGCCTCCCAAGTACCAGAAAAAAAAAATTTTTTTTGGTTTTTCGAGACAGGGTTTCCCTGCAGCTTTGGAGCCAGTCCTGAAACTAGCTCTTGTAGACCAGGCTGGTCTCGAACTCACAGAAATCCACCAGCCTCTGCCTCCCAAGTGCTGGGATTAAAGGCATGCGCCACCATTGCCCGGCAGAAAAATATTTTTATCAAAATTTATGTATACTTTGTATTGACAACCAGTTGCACCATTGCATGCAGAATACTACTACTCCAGGAAATAATAGGAAGAATTCACAGACAGTTCTCTGCACTAATGTAGAGACGGTGGCGGGAGGAGGCAGCTACAGGATGAGAAGAAAGCTGTTCACCCTTAAGCTGTGGAAGTGGTTTGCTCTGACAACATAAGCTTTCTCAGAACAGGTTTCCTTGGTGACTCTGACTTCCCATACACCATGTGTTCACCGGGCCGCTGATACACAGTAACTGACGGTCTAGGACCTAATTGGTGCTGGGCAATGTCATTTAAACATTGCCGTTAGTCTAGGACTTTCTTAGCCTGCTGACTGCTTAATTTTCTAATCATGGTCATTCACACAGTTTTTATAAACAATGTGATTCACAGACATATCTTCATTCCAGCTTTGGGATATCATTACTATAAATTCTTTTACATTTTTAAATTAATTGTTTAATGTTAAACTGTGAAAGCTTTATTACTATTTTATCCATATGAAATAGTTTTTATTGTTTATTTTGAAATATATATTGTTCTCCACTCCCCTCCTTTTTCTCCCCCATTTCTCCCCTCTCCCATGATCCCCATGCTACCAATTTACTCAGGAGATATTATCTTTCCCTACTTCCCATGTAGATTAGATCCATGTGTGTCCCTCTTAGGGTCCTCTTTTTTGCCTAGGATCTCTAAGGTTGTGAATTGTAGGCTGGTTTTTCCTTGTTTTCTGCCTAAAAGCCACTTATGAGAAATACACTTGCACACTTTGGCACAAGAGATCACTTCATAAATATAACACCAGAAGGACAGACACTGAGAGAAACATTTAATAAATGGGACCTCCTGGAACTGAAAATCTTTGTAAAGCAAAGGACATGGTCAACAAAACAAAACAACAGCCTAGAGAAAGGGAAAAGATCTTCAATCCCACATCAAACAGAGGACTGATCTCCAAAATATACAAAGAACTCAAGAAATTGGTCATCAAAAGAACAAATAATCCAATAAAAAATGAGGTGTAGACCTAAACAGAGAACTCTCAACAGAGGAATCTAAAATGGCTGAAAACAGTTAAGGAAATGCTCAACATGCTTAGCCATCAGAGAAATGCAAATCAAAACAACCCTGAGATTCCATATTATACCTGTCAGAATGGCCAAAATCAAAAACACTGATTACAGCTTATACTGGAGAGGATGTGGGGTATAAAGAACACTCCTCCATTGCTGGTAGGAGTGCAAACTGGTACAACTGCTTTGGAAATCAGTATGGTGATTTCTCAGAAAATTAGAAAACAACCTACCTCAAGACAAAGCAATACCACTTTTGGGTATATAGCCAAAGGATGCTCAATCATAACCGAAGGACATATAATCAATTATGTTCACAACAGCATTGTTTGTCATAGCCAGAACCTGGAAACAACCTAAATGCTCCTCAACTGAAGAATGGATAGGGAAAGTGAGGTGTATTTACACAATGGCATACTACACAGTGGAAAAAATTAATGACATCTTGACATTTGCAGGAAAATCAATAGATCTATAAAACATCAAATTGAGTGAGGTAACTCAGACCCAGAAAGGCAAATACCATATATCCTATAATTTTTTTTAAATATGTCTAGTTACAAAGAAGAAGTGACCAGTTTGTTAAAGGAGTCAGCCCTAGTGTCACAGTGATTAGCACTGGGCCATACCTGTGCTCTTAAACACAAAAGCAGACATGTAAGATCAACTTGAGGAAGGGTTATGCCCAGTTCTGATATCCCAGGTGTTCTTCCAAATATCACCTTGGGCTGAGAACCCAGCCAACTTCCCAGTCATAAAAATGGGGAAGCAAGGACATCATTCTCAGTCTTTGGAAAGTTGAGCATTTGGTTTCCTCTTGTATCTCCATGTGCCTGGGTGTGACTGCACTTTGGAATCAAGCTTGAAAAGCACCTCAGTCCAACCCTCATTGTGTTGCATATTACTTATTTCAGATACTATGACTGGTGTGGGACAATTATTACCGATTTTTAAATTTCTAAATGTAGCATGTGACAAAATTGAAGATTGGGGATGTCATTATTGGTGTACTGCTCTTCACTAGAATTTGGAGGTAGGAATGTTACACATTGAATACAATACAAGACTTTTGTCTGCAAGCAAACTTAAAAGCTCATATTGCATAATTCTCTCCCTCGAGTTCCATATTGAACAGTTTTTACAGAATCATTGTTATCTCAAAGTCGTTTCATAGTTTTGGCTTTCCTTGACAGTGACAATCATTATAAAACCAACTGTCACCTTCTGTCACTCCCCACATTCCAGGACCTTATGTTTCAGCAGTGACCAGAGAATATGGACTTGAACCAGTGTGTCTCCAGAATACATGTGTATCTTGTCTTTATACCCATCCTAATATTCATCGTTAACATTTCTTTTTACGTTTCTAGTTATTACCTTTGATAGAAAAGTGGGCAGAAACCCGAAGTCCAAAAGTGCCAAGTTATTGCTTTCAATAGGGAGTTATTTAAATCCAGAAAGAGCTAATAATAATTAAACCTGTACAAGTGTTTTACAGAGTTGTTTAGGTGTTTTTGTAAAGGGTGCTATGTAGAGTTAGTGCATAATATATCTCCTATATTCTGAATGGAGAAAAGATAACAGTTTAAATGTTTAGGCAAAAGCTATCCAATACCTCCAACAGGTATGCTTCAAATTATTAGAAAGTCAATAAAAGCATTGCTTATTAAATGTTGGAAAGAAAGATGTTGCCTAGCATTCAAATGCTTTCAGAAAGTTTTTTGTTTACTTGAGCTACCAGAAATTGAGGTCATTTCTCTGCTTGAGAACTTCATATATACTTACAACATGTTCCGTAAAATCCACTTCTTCCCTCCCTTCTGAGTCCTTCCATACTCTACCACAACTGTTTCCTTTAAACTTCATGTGCTCTCTTTTCTTTAAAATAAAATTTAAAAAAAAAATCAATAATGAGTACACTTTAGTTGCTTTTTTTCACAGGAGTAGGAACATCTACTAGGGCATGAGCAGCCATTCAGAGACCACATCTCTAAAGAAAATTCATTCTCATGCCCCTGGGAGCCATTATGTGCCCATAGTTTGTAAGCAAGGAATGGAATCTTGAAGTTACTGTCCCCATCAATGACAGGATTTGGGCTGGATTGAACTTGTTCCAGTTCCATCATACAGTTCCCGCCACTGAGGATTCATGGCTATAATTTTATGTCTAGCAAACACTTTTACCTACAGACATCCACTACCCTTAGTTTTTACAGTCTTTTGGACCCTCTTCTAAAATGGTACCTGAGCATTGTGGGAATGGCATATGACTAAATGTGCCATCTGTAGTAAACACTCCATAGTCAAATGAATTCATTTGGAACATTTTCTCATTTGATAATTTCAGTTTTAAATTGGTACAAGATCCATTCATTCTAAATCCATTCATAACATTTTAGAAATATCAGTATGAAATTAATTTTAATTCTTGTGTTTTAGATATATTGTTAGTTACATTTTAATAGGTTTAAATTTTTCAAGATACTAAGTATGGGGATTCAAACTGACCCAAGACTTTCTCAGAGACCATGATGGAAGAAAAGAAGGAACTTTAGTTCTGTGTCCTCGTCCAGGGGTACACTTGACAAGGCTGGTCTGAGGCTAGAACCAGTGCATCAGAGTAGTCAAGGTTGGGGCTTTTGTAGACCAGACTCTCGTCCTTGTGCTGTCGTTATCACTCCTAAGGCAGCTGTGTCTGAGGTATTGTGTTCTCTTTGCCAACGTTGTCTGATAAAGTTCTCTACTGACCCTGGACATTTTTCACCATGGGAATTTTCACCTGTAAAATTACAGTATTGTACACATGATACTGTAGTTCTTTTTTGACATTCTGGTTTTTCATCTTTTATTAAAACTAGAGCTCCTTCTCAAACAATATATTCTAATTACAGTTTCCCTTTCCCCTACTCACCTCAGTTCCTTCCTACCTACCCTCCTACCCAAATTCATTCCTTTTTGATTCTCCTTAGGGGAATAAAGTGCTCCTAAGAGATTTTAAAAAACATAACAAAATAAAATATAAAAGAAAACCTCTCATATCAAAGTTGGACAAGGCAAATCAACACAAGGAAAATAGCCCAAGAGAAGGCACAAGAACCAGAGATCGATGTGTTTACACACTCACTAGTCCCATAAAAATATTAGGATGAAAACTATAATATTAATGCAAAAGACCTGGGACAGATCCATGGAGGCCCTGTGCTTGCTGCTTCAGTCCCTGTAAGTTCATGTGAGGCTTGCTCAGTTGATTCAGAAGACTTTGTTCTCTTGCTGACATTCATCCCCTCTGTCTCTTACGTTTTCCACCTCCCCTTTCACTGGGTTCCCTGAGCTCTGAGGGGAGATATTTGATAGAGACATCTCATTTAGACCTGTGCATTCCAAGACTCTTTCTCTGCATTCTTTAGGGAGAAGTTTCCCTGATGATGATTTCATTGAGCAAAGTACTAATTTGTGAGTATAGCAGAATATCATTAGGAGTTGTTTTATCATTATCTTTTAAAAATCAACAGCATTTGGTTTTACCCTAGATCTCTGGGCCACCTGTCTAGCCTCTGGTTTTGGTCACTCAAGCAGTATCAGGTATGGGTTCCAATTCATGGAGTGTACCGTAAGTAAAATCAGACATTAGTTGATTATTCCCCCAAGATTTGTGCTACATTGCCCTATCATATTTTGCAGGAGGGATGAAGCTGTAGTTCTTAATAAACTTGTTTGGCATAAGTCATCAGCTTATGCAAGATGTCACATTGGTTGGCAAGAGTGGGACCAGGACATATCCTTGGGGAATGAACTGGCTTTTGGAGCCTATTTCCTATGGTTGGATAAATTGCTCAGCCTTGATAGGGGGAGGGACTTGGTCCTGCTTCTATTTGGTATACCAAACATTGTTGACTCCCAGGGAGGCATTACCTCCTCTGAGGAGTGGATAAAGGAGGGATGGGGGGATGAAAGAGGTGGGAATGAGAGATGGAGAACTAAGGCTAGTATGTAAAATTTTTAAAAATTAAATAAGAAATAAAAAATGAAATTAGAAAAAATAAGCTATATTCTCTAAAGATGGTTACGGATAATGGTAGGATAATATGAGTTCGGCAAGTAACTATGGGGTTTAAAGTAACAGGAAACAGCCCTGGGTGGAAAGAGATTGGTTCATGAAAGCTGAAGTTTATAGAATCTTCTCAAAATTTTAAACTAATTTTATTTTATGTGTTTAATGTCAGTGGGCAAATTGTCACAAATTAAGTGATCTGCACCCAAGAATAACAATCTTGGACAACGCTGTAGAACAAGGATGCCTTGGTAAACATGAGTGAACTTTACTCTCAGATTAGAGATAGTCCACAATTATTTAAAGATGTTTAAACCGTACATGAACTTCAGAATGACTTATGCCCTGATTATCTCTTATATTCTGTTTTCTTATATCTCTTTTAAATACTTTTCTTAATGCCTCCTTCATATCCTTGTTCCTTAGGCTATAAATAATGGGTTCATCATAGATGTTACAACTGAGTAGAACACTGAGATTACCTTATCTCCTTCATTCATTTTCTTTGAGTTGGGCTGCATGTAGGTAAATACTGTTGAGCCATAGAAGAAGATAACAGCAATGAAATGGGAACTGCAGGTGGAGAAGACCTTGAGCCTCCCCTCACCTGACTGTATTCGAACCACAGTGAAGATAATATTCCAGTAGGAGAAAAGGATGAGAGAAACATGACCTAGGAGAATTACTACACCCATTGCAAAAATGATCATCTCAGCTGTGTAGATCTCTTCTGAAGCCAGTTTCAAGAGTGCAGGAGGCTCACAAAAGTAATGATTGATTAGATTTGGTCCCTGGTATGACAAGCATAAAGTAAATGTGGCATCTACTACAGACACAAATATCCCACTAGCCCAGGATCCCACAACTAGGAGGACACAAACTCTGTGTGTCATGATGGCAGAGTAGTGCAGGGGCTTGCAGACAGCTATGTAGCAGTCATAAGACATGACTGCTAGAAGAGAGCTTTCTGTGCACCCCATTATGAGAAGGAAAAGCATCTGCATTGAGCACCCAGCAAAAGAAATGGTCTTTTTTACAACTAAAAACTGAACTAGCATCTTGGGAACAATAGTTGTAGAGAAACAGAGATCATTCAATGACAGGTTTTTGAGAAAGAAGTACATTGGTGTTTGAAGTCGAGAGTCAACATGAATGAGGAGTATGATGAGCAGATTCCCAAACACAGTGAGCAAGTAGATGGTGAGAAATACCACGAACAGCAAGATCTGAGTCTGATGATCTGAAGAAAGACCCAGCAAGATGAACTCAGTCAGACAAGTATGGTTTTCTTTGGCCATGGAGGTGTATTCCTAGAAATTAGCATGCATGAAGTAATGTAATGTTGACTATCATTGTCAAATCCAGAAAGTACAAATGTTATGGGAAGAAAAAATGAGGATTAGAAAAGCATTTATGATACTGGATTTTCTAATTATTGTATCCCTATAATGATCCTAAAGCCAGATGATTGATAGGTACATTGAAATCATGTCTATACATACCTTGCCAGCACTCCTTGATGAAAGAGTGCTGCCCTCTATGGGGTAATTTTTCATCAGGTGAGTGGACGATGTCAGTAAATATTTTCAGAGCAATACATGTTGTTATGACATAAAAATTAAGGATTGTGATAAACATCTAAACTGTAAATCAGGGGTACAAATATTTGAGATGGCTTTGAAAAACAATAAAGAATCCTGTCTTTGATGAAAAACTCTTAGTAATACTCTCCAGTTCCTGATCATAGTGATTATTTTAGCCTGATTTTATCAAATATCAGGTGCAAATAACCATCTTTTCCATTTTCTTTTCATAGGATTCTCTGTCACCTTCTGTACAAAGTAGGAGGCATTACAAAGATAAACCTTGTTTTCGGGTAGATACAAATGGAAGAGCTCTGAGCAGACTTAGGCAGTATCACATATAATAAGGGCTTTCATGAGTCCACAGGTATTCACATGAATTATCTGAAAATGACACAGTCTTGTGTGATCTAATTTGGGCTGCATTTTGATAGACTGTGCAATAAACTGGATTGTGTATTTGCAGGAAATCAGGCATTTATGTAGTATTTGGTAGGATGCACAGTTCCTATCTGCAGTTTGGTGTACATCTGCAAAAAACAAACAATGTGATGAGTGAATATAAGATAAGGGATAAATGACCAGAAAAGGGTAGGAAAGGTAAATGGTGCAACATGAAACTTGAATGTTCCTAGGAATGACTGAAGCACCCATGCTCTTTTGAATGAAAGTGGTGTCAGAAAAGAAAGTCAATCCTACTGGCCAGAACATATTAAGATATGAAAAGTCAGAAACCACAAGCATATTTGTGTTTATATACATGACCCTCTGTTCAGGTGTATAGTAGGAGAAATGTGAACAGAACCATTGATCTGAGCCAATTTATGGTCATAAATTGCTGAGGACACAGGGGGAGCTCTAGTTAAAGAATTGCCATTAAGTTTGAATCTGAATAGTGTCTAGTCAAATCTATGGAAGGGTGCAATGGACCAGCAAGATCATGGCAGAAAACATATTGCAGAAATGAGTCCAAGTAAGAAAGATCTTGACTCTCACTTTACTTCGAGAGGACAGGATGATCAGTGACAAAGTCAGTGCCATCGATATGTCTCTTGCTATATGCTCTTTGAATTGTCATTTACAATATTTTCATTGGTTATGAAATATTGTTAGTAGATTGCCATTCATATTTCTTAATTGAAATGTAAAGGAAAATACTATCTTTTGCAATCATATAACCATGGTTTCAAGAAAATATTGGCTTCAATATTTTGTTCCATTTTGAGTACATAATTTTGATCTATAATGTAAAATTTCTTATTATAGTTAATACTGAAAGCTTTAAGAAGAACTTAGGGATATCAATGAGAGCTTCAATGCTGAACCCATTTTCCAATAATTTTAGTAAGTGAATTTACCATGTTTTATTATGGTGAAGTTTTATGCAATGAACTGTGCGTATTCCTCTGTATAATTTGGTTTTAATATGTGCATTCATTAAGTATTCTTGATGATATGTACAGAAATATCTGACCCTCACCTGACTCTAAGGCTTTTCAGGTTAGTAAAATTATCTTATTAATCCAAACATTCCTTATATCTGCATCTCTTGGCAGGCAATAAATATTCAAAATTTTGACTAAATGAATGAATGAACAAATGAATGCAGGAATTAATGAAATCTTCCACAATACTATCATTTATTATACTTGTGCTTTCAAATATCCCAATCATTGCTTGCCATATTTAAAGCATAATTAACAATTTTGAAGGTATAGCTAATTCTTTTGTAAATATGTTATCACTTTACATTTGGAAAATCCTTTGACAAGGAGAAACACAGGTTAATATGCCCATGCCCCATGTGCATGTGGAAAGAACCAAGGGCTGTTCTGGTGAGATGGAAATGCACCATCGATTGCAATAATGTTTTCTAGCTCTGGTGTAGAAGAATGGTCTGTATTCTTTCAATTATATTTTAAATAAATGCTGATTGGCCAGTAGCCAGGCTGGAAGTATAGGCGGGAAAACCAGACAGGAAGTAGATGAGGGTCAAAAAGAACAGGAGAATTCTGGGAATGAAGAAGCTCTCTCTGCAGTTGTGAACCTGCCACAGAAGAAGCAAGATGTGACTGCCTCACTGAAAAAGGTACCGAGCCATGTGGCTAGCATAGACAAGAATAATGGGCTAATATAAGTTACAAGAATTAATAAGAAGCCTGAGCTAATGGGCCGATCAGTTTATAGTTAATGTAGACCTCTGCGTGATTTCTTTGGGACTTAACGACTGCAGGAACTGTGAAGGACAGAAACCTCAGTCAAGATAGCTCCATCCATTTTCCTGCAAAATATAAGATGTCATTATTTTAACTGCTGTGTAGTACTCCATTGTGTAAATGTACCATATTTTCCTTATCCATTCTTTGGTCTGGTGCATTTAGGTTGTTTCCGGGTTCTGGCTATAACAAACAATGCTGCTATGAACATAGTTGAGCACATGTCCTTGTGGCACGATTGAGCATCCTTTGGATATATACCCAAAAGTGGTATTACTGGGTCTTGAGGAAGGTTGTTTCCTAATTTTCTGAGAAATCGCCACACTGACATCCAAAGGGGTTGTACCAGCTTGCATTCCCACCAGCATTGCAGGGGTGATCCTTTTACCCCACAACCTCTCCAGCATAAGTTGTCATCAGTGTTTTTAATCTTGGCCATTCTTACAGGTGTAAGATGAAATCTCAGAGTTGTTTTGATTTGCATTTCTCTGATGACTAAGGATGTTGAACATTTTCTTAAGTGTCATTCAGCCATTTTAGATTCCTCTGTTGAGAGTTCTCTTTTTAGGTCTGTACTCCATTTTTTTATTGGATTATGCATTCTTTTGGTGACCAATTTCTTGAGTTCTTTGTATATTTTGGAGATCAGACATCTGCCTGATGTGAAGTTAGTGGAGGCTGTCGTTTTGTCTTATTGACCATGTCCTTTACTTTACAGAAAATTTTCAGTTTCGGGAGGTCCCATTTATTAATTGTTTCTCTGAGGGTTTGTGCTGCTGGGGTTCTATTTAGGAAATGGTCTCCTCTGCCAATGCGTTCAAGTGTACTTCCCACTTTCTCTTCTATAAGGTTCAGTGTGTCTCGCTTTATGTTGAGGTCTTTGATGCATTTGAACTTGAGTTTTGTGCATGGTAATAGATATGGGTCTTTTTCATTCTTCTACATGTTGATATGCAGTTATGTGAGCACCATTTATTAAATATGCTTTCTTTTTTCCATTTGATATTTTTTGCTTCTTTGTAAAAAATCGGGTATTTAGGACCATTTGATCATAATAATTTTTCCCAATCCTTTACTCTAAAACTCCATCTGTCTTTGAGGTTGAGATGTGTTTCTTGTATGCAGCAGAAGGATGGATTCTGTTTTCGTATCCAACGTGTTAGCCTGTGCCTTTTTATAGGTGAGTTGAGTACATTTATATTAAGGGATATTATTGACCAGTGATTGCTATCTCCTGTTAATTTAGTTTTCATTATTGGTGATATTAATTTGTGCGTTTTCCCCTTTTTGGGGATTTGCTGCTATGAGACCATCAATTGTCTGAGTTTTTGTTGATGTGCCTACTTCCTTGGGTTGGAGTTTTCCTTCTAGTATTTTGTGTAGGGTGGGTTTTGTGGCTAGGTATTGGTGAAATCTAGATTTGTCATGAATTATCTTGTTTTGTCTTTCTATAGTGATTGACAGTTTTGCTGAGTATAGTAGTCTGGGCTGGCACTTGTGGTCTGTTAATGTCTGTATAACACTTGACCACGACCTTCTGGCTTTCATTGTCTCCAATGAGAAGTCAGGTGTAATTCTGATGGGTTTACCTTTATATGTTACTTGGCCTTTTTCCTTTACAGCTCTTAATATTATTTCTTTACTCTGTATGTTTAGTGTTTTGAATATTATGTGGTGAGGGGACTTTTTTGGATCCAGTCTATTTGGTGTTTTGTAAGCTTCTCTTATCTTCATAGGCATATCTTTCTTTAGGTTGGAAAAGTTTCCTTCTATGATTTTGTTAAATATATTTTCTGTGCTTTTAAGTTGAACTTGTCCTTCTTCTATACCTATTATTCTTAGATTTGGCCTTTTTATGGTGTCCCATATTTGCTGGATATATTGGGTTAAGCTTTTGTTAGATTTAATGTTTTCTTTATCTGATGAGTCTATCTCCTCTATTGTATCTTTAGCACTTGAGATTCTCTCTTCCATCTCTTGTATTCTACTGTTCATGCTTGCATTTGTGGTTTCTGATCATTTTCTCATGCTTTCTGTTTCTATAATTCCCTCGGCTTGTGTTTTCTTTATTTTCTCTATTTCAGTTTTCAAGTCCTGAATAGTTTCTTTCATGTTTGATTTCTTTTTCTTGGTTTTCACTTTCTTTCATATGTTTGATTTCTTTTTCTTGGTATTCTTTAAGGGATTTGCTGATGTCTTCCAGTTTTTTGTTTGTCCTTTCTTCCATTTCTTTAAGGGAATTTCTCATTTCCTCTTTAAGAGTTTCAAACATTCTCTTGAAGTTATTTTTAGTTCATTTTCTTCTGCTTCATCCATATTTGGTTGTTCAGGTCTTGCTGTTGTAGGGTCTTATGTTTTACTGGTGTTGTGTTGCTCTTTGCAGTGTTGCATGTGTTCTTACCTTTCCTACTCAGCTTTTCCTCTAATAAGTGTGGTTGGTGCTGTCTGAGATTCTGTTGAATGATCTTCTAGGTGCCAGTGAATCCAATGCTCAGATGGTTGTTCCTCATGGTACAGTCAGTGCCGCAGTTCTAGTTACCCCGTTGGTTACTTCGTGTTCCTGGAGATACTCAGTGCTCCTGGGCTTTGCTCTGCTCCCTTGGAGTTTGCTGCCTCAGGCCTATTTTGGCCTAGCTACCAGCTTTGCCCTGTTTCTTTAAATCCTGGTCTAGATCCCCTCCTGCAAAAGTCCCTGGCTTGGTGTTTGACCTGAAGAAGTTTCTGGCTCCAGTCTACTGCCTCAGAGGTCCCAGGCTAGGGTGCAACTGAACCCACAGAGGACCTGCTTACTCCTTCAGAGGTCGAAGACTCATGCTTGGACCCGCAGAGGTTTTAGGTTCCTGCCTATTCCTTTTAATGTTCCAGACCAATGCCCTGACCCAGAGAGGTCCTGGCTCAAGCCTACTCTTTCTGAGGTCCCAGACTCATGCCTGGCCCCACTGAGATCTCTGGTCCCTGCCTATTCCGAGGCCCCAGGTTCACTCATACCCAGACTGGCAGATGTCCTGGCTCAGGCCTAGTTCCTGGAAGGTCCTAGATTCATGCCCAGGCCCACCGGAGTCCTGGCTTAGGTCTACTCCCTTGAAGATCCCAGATTCATGTCTGGACCCTCAGCAGTCTCTAGCTCTGGCTCACTCGCTCAGCGGTTACTCCCTTGTACCTGCTCCAATGGAGATCGCTGACTCTGGATCTGGTCGCTGGCTCAATCCTGATCTGCCAGTCCATCTGTCATTTTTAAATTCTTAGAAGATCCCATTCCATGAGCTTACCAATTCATCCTTCCTACTGGACCCAACAACACCCAGTTCTCTTCTATTGTCTCATTACTGCATGAAAGTATATTTAACTTGTCAGGATAGAACATTGACCTTTCCAAAATCAAAAATGAAACGTATTAAAATGTTAATGTACTCTAAAACTTGGAATATTCCTCATATCCAGGCCAAGTGGTGCCTGACCAAAAGCACTAGGTCTCACATCAATGCCAATGCTATTTTTTACCTGAAACAAAGGTGCTTTAATGAGTTGGCAAGCCATTTCCAACTTCCCATAGTCTGACCTTCCACTATTTCATCTACATTTCATATGTAGAAGCTCCAACTACAGGAGATAATTAAAGTAGAAATGTGTGTATGTGTGTGTCCATTTCTCCTATGGCATGAGAAGGTAATGCATGTACTACTTTACAATATTCCTGTTACAGCTAAAAGAAAATTTTCTCTCATTTTACTTTTAAAATTTAAAACTAACCAAAATGAGTTTTCATTAACTATAAAACCAGTCTCCAGCCCACAGCAAAGAATGGTAGTCCATACAAAATTTTTCACAGAGACCTCTCTTTGTGTACCCCTGCTGCGTCAAAGACTTTTAAAACAGAATAATTCAGAATGCAATAACATTATCAACAGAACTCTAGCAACAGTTAAGTAATAGCTGATTATTTATTCAGAGTATTTCATAGGTAATAAAATTCCTTTATAATTATTTTGCTAATGTATGTTTTTACTAAATCTGTTTTTATAAAATTGTATTTAATTAGGACCTGACAGAAAAAGAGGTTCTCTGTGATTGTTAAGATCTTTATCTTTTTCTACGTCCATTGTTCTACTAATTCAGTATGTATAGAATTACAGAATTTCCTCCAACAAATGAGGCTAAGTCAAATGATAAATATCTAAGCCACTTCAGGAAATAGAATCTCCCAAGGACAGGGCTCTGCCACCTGCTATGGCTTTCCTGATGGCGTCTTTGACTTCCTTGTTCCTCAGGCAATAGATGATAGGGTTGAGCATGGGAGTGAAGACTGCATAGATAGCTGAGATCAATTTGTTAGAATTAAATGAAGCAATGGCCTGAGGTCGAACGTACATGAAGATCACAGCTGTGTAGAAAATGACCACCACTGTAAGATGAGACGCACAGGTGGAGAAGGCTTTCCGCTGCCCCATGGCTGAGGGTATATTCAGGATGGTAGAGGCAATGAAGGCATAGGAAAGGACTGTGGCTGAGAGAGGAAACACAAGGATGACAATGGCTAGGGCAAAATCTACCCTCTCGGCCATAAATAAGTCCATACAGGCCAGTTTAAGGATAGGTGACACATCACAGAAAAAATGGTTCAAGATATTATTGCCACAGAAGACAACTCGGGAGATGAAGTATACCTTTGCCATGGAGATACTGAAACCACTCACCCAGGAACTGATGGTCAGCTGAACACAAAACCCTGTGGTCATCATGACTGGATAACGAAGAGGCCAACATATGGCTACATACCGATCGTAGGCCATGGCAGCTAAAAGTACACATTCAGTACAGGCAAGAGATATGAAGAAATAGAGCTGTGTCATGCATCCCAAGAAGGAAATGGTATTGGGGTGAATTAGGAATCCAGCCAGCATCTTAGGTACAGTGACAGAAATATACCAGGCCTCCAGAAAGGACATGTTACCTAGAAAATAGTACATGGGTTTGTGCAAGGACCCAGTGACCCACACAGTAAAGATGATGACCAAATTCTCCAAAAGTACAAACAAGTAAGTTATGAGGAAGATGAAAAAGAGCAGCATTTGCAGCCAGTGAGCTGTAGGGAAGCCCAAGAGGATGAACTCTCTTATGTTGGTGATGTTTCCCTTCCACATAGCTGCATTACCAAAAGATAAAGGATTTAATGTTAATATAAGAACATTCAAGACTGAGATCCAGATGGGCAGCAGGAGCCGTTAGGCTGGGGAAATTTTATTGTAAAAATATTACTCTAAATTCTTCATCTATGCTGGGTTTGATGTGGGAAACACATGCAGTCACAAGATGACTCCAGAAAAACAGAGACCACCTAAAACAAAGAGCACACAGCTGGGAACATTGAAATGGGATCATGAGGCCATATTTAGGGTTTTAGTCTTTGGATCTGAGTCAGGAATGGGTCTGCAGATGGAACTAGGGGTGAGAACTTTCCTGTTAGTACGCTTCCAGGTTCTAGAAGAAACTATGAGGCAGAAAACCATGTGACTGGAAAATGTTCCTAGGGTGGTTCAATCAGCAGTGCCAGAAAGGAGGCAAATTCAAAATCTGGATAAAATAAAAGCAACACAACTACTAGAGGAGAAGCCTCCTGGTCAGGATAGCAAGACAGTTGAACATCTTTTGAAGACACTAGTGATGATTCTGTGTCCATGTTTAGAGCAGTGACTTTAAAAATAGAATAAAGAAAATTCAACACCTTTTATATGGCTTGTATTAATACAAATGATAATCATTATATATACTTATATAGAGAATTATATATACATAATTATGGATATGATATGTAGTAGATATTCAAAATATCCCTCTCCATGTACTCTTTTCCTATGCATACACACATATACACTCATATACACACCAAAATTTAAATTTATACTTTAAACACAGTAAAATGTCAATAATCATGGTTAGTAATAAACTAGACAATAATAAAATGTAGTTTTATGTGGCTGAAATCTTCTCTGTTTCTTTTCCAAAAATTTGTCACTGTACCATAGATCTTAGCAACCTTGGCATACAATGCTTTTTTTTTCTTTTACTTATTATGTCAGGAAAATTTACCATTTCATTTGCCATTTTACACTTTTGAGTTATTGTTACTTAAAACAATGATCACTTGAACACAAGCCCTGCCATAGGAGGAACAATTAAAAGAGTACAAGGAAGTGATGCAAACTAGGGTACCTATATTGAACACAGGGATGATTCATGTAAGCAGAGGATGAAATGGGAGTTCATCATGATACTTGGGAAGAACATAAAATTTAAGCTTGTGAATTATTTACTTCTGTAATTTTCCACTTAATGTTTTAGGCAGTAGTTCACAATAAGTAGCTAGAATCAAGGGAATCAAACTGCAAAGAGAAGTATAGTATATGAATATACTTACAAACATATGTGCACTAATACCATACTTCATATAATCTAATTCCAATTTTATTTATCAACCTAATCTATGCTTTCTTCAAACACATATTAAAATTAAATATTGAGGCAAATATCACTTGATCAGTTCTATCTAATTCTTGGCTGTAGACATTATAACTTTAGATATAAGCTGAACATAAACTGCAATTGAGGAGCATATTGGAGAAGGGAGGATTCAAGAGAGGTCCTAGCTCCCCAGGGGACTGCATGGTTTAAGGACATTATTACAATTTGAATAGAGTTAGAAGCTGGCATAAAATTACAAATAAAGTGAACTAAATAGAAAAATACTTTTAAGGAAACAGAAATTTCCAAAAAAAAAAAAAAGACAGAACTCAGGGAATAAAAAATTGTAACATGAGGACTGGCTTGTTAGGGTTTCTGTCCTGCCCAGTCCTTCCCAGACCACCACAAAAAATAAAATGTGAAATCCTCTAAATGTCCATTGATTATTTCTCATTTTCACCATTTTTTAAAGACCCCTCAAACTGATCATAAATTACTTGGTTATTGTATATTAGGATAATGACTATAGTGAATTGGAGCTCAAATTTGACTTCTTTCTCCACCAAAAATGATGATGCTTTAATTAATTTTAGTTGCTTCTCTCAGGAGACTTTTATACCCAAAGGTATAAGAGAGGGAGAAACACATCGCTTAGCTCTGAGCCACCATGACTAAGGTAGTAAAGGAATGTTTGTAGGTAGATGCATTTAGCATGTCTGATTTTAATGTATGATGTGACACATTATAGAAGCATGACAGAAGAGTCTACAAGGAAAACAGACTCAGTGTCTAGAGAACCAAAGCAATGCAAACATACACACCACAGGAACATACAGATGAAAGTCTGAACTCTATTCCATGATGTGTTGCTTCCTGACATAACCTGGAACGGACCTCAACTGCCTAAGCCACTTTATTCACTATTAGAAAGGGGCTATATAGCATAATTAGTGGTAAGGAGGATCTAATTATTCCTTGTTTAAGGCCTGGCTTCCCCTGGATATTAAAAAGAGAAAGTAGGCATGGAGTTTGGTAGCACATACCTTTAATTTCATAGCTCAGGAAACAAAGGTAGGTAGATTTCTGTGAGTTCAAAACCAGCAGTCTACAAAGTGAGGTCCAGGAAAGTTGGTGCTAAATAGTGAGACCTAGTCTCAGAAACAACTAAAAAGAGAGAAATAAAATGATGTAAGATGGAAAAGGGTCAGATTCTTCTGTTTAAAGACTTGAAAGGAGAGAAACAAATCAGCAAGCAGTTACTGTCCAGTGACTTACAGTCACAAATATGCAGTGCCAGGTATTTCACTACAGGAGGGCCCACCATTCCATCTAATAAATAGGACTTACTTATTTAAACCTGGATAGTTGATCCCTGATGGTTGAAAACTCATACAAGTGAAGAAATAATACTATGATAGTTTTATAAGATTTGATAGTATGCACCAATACGGAAATTGATACAGAATTACTGCAAGTTTGAATCCAGGATGGTTTACATGAGTTACAAGACAGCCAGGGATATGCAACAAGATCCTTCTAAAAAGCAGACAAACAATTAAAAAAAAAGATGATAGCTAAAATACAGTACACTTCAGAAAAATAATCAGCTAGCTCATCTCTTTTGTACATTAAATTCATTTGTTTTACAAATGTTTACTGAGAACCTAAAATGGGACAAGCGCTTTCTGTACATTTAAGTGGCTCAGTTAACAAGATAGATAAATCAGACAGAGTGCTCTTCAGTAACTCCATCCTAAGGAAGAAAGCAGGCAGTCAAAAAAGTGAATACAGCATGTAGAAGAAATGGAAAAGTTCTATGGAGAAATTTAACCAAGACATAAAAATAAAAAGGAAAACATGAGTGCAGACAGTGACAATAAGTTGATATTTTAAACAGAAAGATAAGGACAGAACTCATTAGACAGTCATGAAGAACATAAAAAGCATTAGCCATATAGCATCCTGATGAAGAGGGTTTTTAGACAAAAGACAGCTCTTTAGTGTGGTGAAAGCAGAGTGAATAGAGAGAGACACGAGGTCATAGCAGTAAAGAGCAGGAGATCTGACTATGAGCAGATCCATTGCATCCCTTCTGATGCATGGTTCACATTTGCTATTTACCGGACTGGGTCCCTTCTGATGCATGGTTCACATTTGCTATTTACCGGACTGGGTTCCTTCTGATACATGGTTCACATTTGCTATTTACCGGACTGGGTTCCTTCTGATACATGGTTCACATTTGCTATTTACTGGACAGGGTTCCTTCTGATGCATGGTTCACATTTGCTATTTACTGGACTGGTTTAGGAAGGTTTTGAGCAGTTAGATAGTTAAGAATTCAGGAGCTTAGGCATGGGGCTCACTGAATGTTAGCATGTGTGAAGACCTGGGTTTAATCCCCAGAACTTCAGAAAAGTCTCAATAAGGTATTGTTAGCTGAATTATTTCCTACACATTTGAAAGTCAATCAATTGATCAATCGTGTCTCCCTAAAAGTGGCCATCTTGTTCTTTACCGATCATACTTCTATGTCTGCTTTAGGACACTGGATATCTGCTAACCCCATTTGACTACCTTTACTTCTACTGCTCCCTCTCTATGACAGCTATCTCTCCAGAAATAACCAAGTCTTTTCCTTCTTAAATTGTATTTTTTTTTGTTGTTTTTCAAGACAGGATTTTGCTGTAGCTTTGAAGTCTGTCCTGGAACTAGCTCTTGTAGACCAAGTTGGCCTCAAACTCACAGAGATCCACCTACCTCTGCCTCCCAAGTGCTGGAATTAAAGGTGTACACCACCACTACCCAGCGTAACTTGTCAATTTTTAACAAGTGCAGTTGCACACACCTGTAACCATAGCATTCAGTGGATGAGGGAGAGGCATCATGAATCCAAGGCCAGCATGGAAAAAAAATCAAACAAGATATTTCCACTCATTGAACTCACTTTTTACTTTCTCCTGCTATGTGTTTAGCCCAGTAGTTGGAAGCATTTGAGAATCACCAAGGCATTACAGCTCTTTAGCAAACAACCCAGAGAAAGAAACAGTCATCTGCAATAAACATCCCATTAGAATATCAAGAGTACACTGAGAATCCAAGATTGAGACTGATCGTTTTTGTCTGGGGAGCTCAGAAAGCCTTGAAGACACAGCTTGGGCTACATGAAGCATTGCAAGGTTTTGAAAAGGGAGATGACTACCAAGGAAAGAAAACCAAAAATGTACAAGTATAGAGTGAAGAAGTGGAAGTGAACGATAAAGTTGGATTTTGATTGGAAATAATTGGGGCAGAGAGAAGAGAGATGAACAAGGAGAAAACTGGAGGGTGAGTTATGTAGGATTAGCTCTCTGTACACTGTCTTATGAATGAAATAACATTAAATTTATGCCCTGGCAATGCTGAAGCATGCATGGGCTGCCCATTTATGGTGGTTCTGTTGAACTTGTCTATATTGGGTTTCATGGTCTAAGCTGATGACAACTGACCAGGTCTCTCCCTCAAGAGGACTCCAGATCTCATTACATATGATTGTAAGACACCATGTGGCTGCTGGGAATTGAACTCAGGATGTTTGGAATAGCAGGCAGTGCTCTTAATCACTGAGCCATCTTTTCTCACTTATAGCAACATATTGACAAATACCTCCTGTCACACTGGCCACATGTGGAAAAAGATTTGAGTCTTGTTTCATAACCTCTAGTTTTAGTCCATTATTGTTGAGTTACATGTTTATTTTAAAAGCATTAGTAGGACTGTATAGCTTCAAGCATTGCCTCAATTCCTATCCACACTCCATCACTCTGGTGGTGTGGCTGAGGGCCACATGAGGCTACTGTCCTACATTTTCACCTTGCTGAATATTCACTATGCTTTTCTACCTTGCTTTTACTAACTTCATTTTTCATGATATCTTTTGGTCACTCCAAAATCATGTAATCTATAGTGATAACAACAATAATAATTTATTGGATGTATCACACAGCAAAATATGAACCATTTCTTTGTTATATCACTTAATTCTCACCACAACATAATAAGGTAGCTATTACTGGTCCCATGCTATAGGTAATAGAGTAAATATTATGACTAAATTCACACACACTACTAGGGGAAGTGATGGAATTATAATGAAGCCTGTCACTCTCCAGAACCTACAGCACTTCTACTTTATTTTTACTGTATAACAATAGTACTTCTTCGAAAATTGATCTCTCTTTCAATGTGTGTGTATGTGTGAAAGGGATTCTTCCATATATCTAATCTACTCCTCATATATCTAATCTACTCCTCAAATAATTCAGCATCAATAGCCCAGTCTTTTCTATTCTGATCACATGTTGGTCCTTCATTGTCCTTCACCCTGATGTTAAAATAAAGGAGATTTTCTTTTTTCAAGCCCTTTTACCCAAATTCTACATCTAAAATCTAGCTTCTACACTGACGCTGAGCTTTTAAGTTTTCTTCTTTTTATTTATTTTCCTATTATACACTACATCCTGACGATAGCCTCCCTCTCTCCATTTCTCCCAGCCTTCACACACATCTCCTGTCTACCCTAGATCCACTGCTCTTTCTCTTCATAAAAGAGAAGGCCTCCCAGTGACATCAACCAAACATGGCATAACATAATGCAATAAGACTGGGCACAAACCCTCATATCATAGCTGGATGAGACAACCCATTAGAAGGAAAAGGATCCTGAAAGCAGATAAAAGAGCCAGAGACACCCCAGTACTACTGTTAGGAGTTCCCCAAATACCCCAAGCTAAACAACCACAGTATGTATGCAGAGGATGTAGCCCAGACCCATGCAGGTTCCATGATTGCTGCTTCAGTCTCTGTGAACCCCTACAAGCCCTGCTTAATTGGTTCTGTGAAGTGTGTTCTTCGGGTGCCCTCAACCCCTCTGGCTTCTGTAATCATTCCTCCATCTCTTCTACAGGGTTCCCCGAGCTCTGCCTAATGTTTAAGAGTGGATCTCTGCATCTGTTCCCAACAGCTGCCAGAGGAAGCCTCTCTGATGATGATTGGGCTAGGCAGCAATCTAGGGGTATAGTAGAATAAAAATTATTTCATTGATTTTTCTGGGCTTTTAGGTCAGTTATGTTTGGTTGTACACCACTCTGGACCATCCAGCTTCTGGTTCCTGTCCAGAGCTTTTATGATCAGTCTAAAGTTCCCATCATCTAAAATTGTTTGTCATGAGAAACTTTCATGTTTATAAAATATTTAAGAGCTCCTAACTCCTAATGTTCCTCATTAAACACCATCTGAGTCTGCGGATGTGTGCTTCTATGGTACACAGACCTCTGATCCAGCCACAAACTAGCTATGCCCTAATTTCTTCTTAACTCTTTGAAAGGCTTAGTAGGATTGGAATATTGACTCAGAGAAATTGTGACTTAGTGGCTCAACTGTTAAGTCAAAGAGAAAGAACTGATGTAGGTAATACAGAAGATACTCCAGGTGAGAAACGGGTTTTCCGAAGAAGTTAGAGAAAGTGAGATGGGAACTAGAGGAATACTACAAAGGGGGAGTTTATTTACCTGGGGTAGAAGGCAGGATTAATAAGAAAAGCAAACTTCCAAGTTTGGACAGAAAACAGTATGCAGAGAACAGCTCTGAGGCCTTAACAGATACTGGCAGAATGTCTACTGATTATTTAAGAGAGTACTAAAGGCCATTCCTATTTAGTCTGGGTGACCTTATATAAATATGAATGTGAGCATGTGCATTAAACCCATCTGTTTCTTCCTATACTCCTAACATTGTTGCATGTGCCACTTATGATCTAAGTCCTATCTTCCTCTAAATTCTAATATTCTTTCTTTTCTAGATAACAACACAAGGTTGAGCTACTCCTGAGAAGTGTGAAGTTCTTCACTATGTCACTCTTAACAATAGTCTAGTCATACATACTCTTCCTTGTTCCTGAAATTCTTCCTAACTCATACCCCTAGGAAAGAGCTTGTTCAAATATTATCCTCTGCCAAACCAACCATGGCTATCCACTTCCTTTCCCACACCCATCCAGCCTTCCTGCTGTTTTTCATTGCAACCTTTGATTTTGTAACATTTCGCACCTTCAAGTATCACATGGTAACATTTTGTTTTGCTTTCCTATCATTGTAAGATTTATGAACACCTTGAAAATACCAGCTTTATCTCAGTTTTGACTTACCTTGTCATCTCTATTTTCTATCGCAGTCCCTGGGTTGTGTTAGATCCTTGATAAGAAAATTAGTTGTGAAATACAATTAATACTGGCTATTTCACCAAACCACATTTCATAGATCCTTTTCTTTGCTGCCATTGTGAATCAAACATCACTTTAATTTGATGTTTGAGTCTAGTTTAGAGATTTTGGTTTAGTTGTCTTCTTACCAGACTGATGGACAGGCATCCTTGTAAACACAAACTTTGTGTTTACTCCTGGAAGAGATTGGAAAACAGAAGGTGACCAAAAGGGAAAGAGAGAAAGCAGCACCTTAGCCTGTTTAGAGCTCGGAAAGTTGTTTCTCTATAAAGTCTAAGAGTTTCACAGCTTTTTTTTTCTTCTCCACAAAAAAAGACTACAAGATCTAGAGTCCAAGAAAATGATAACTCATTCTGTTTTTTATCCTAGGAAAATGAAACATCACTTTAATTTGCATATATCAGAAAAATTTAAATCCAAAATTCATTCGTACTTTTGGGCTTGTTTGATACCACTAGAGCCCAGTATGGGAGAGATTTTCCTGTGGATTGTGATTTTTTTTTCTATCACTGTTCACTGTATTTCCCAGTCCTCTCCCACTCTTTCTCTTGACCCGTTTCTCTGTCAACAATCCCAGGATGCTTTATATGTTAACTCCTCCCACTGTCTCTCCCAGGCAGAACCTAGAACTGGATAGGTCCCAAGCCTTTATTTTCCTCCCTTTCCGTGATAAAATAACTATTTCTTCAATGTGTTAATATTACTTGAAAGAGAATGCAGATGAGGTGATCAAAGCACACAGAATTTCATAGAAGTATTGATACATATTAGGCTCTGGGTAAATGCAAAGCTCATCCTTTCTTCAAAGTATTAAAAATAAATACTTGTACACGGGGCTAGAAAAGTGAGCATCAAGAATAAAGCAAATTTGATGGTTTTGTTTTCTAGGTAGCATAATATTGGCTCTCTTATCTTTTGAAAAGTATTATCTTGGCTCTTCCTTTTAGAAGCTTGGTAGCAGGAATATCCATTCTTAGAGATCCAAGAGGAAAACAAAAAAGAATCCAGAGCAAAGGAGAGTATGAAAGAGGAAAGTAGGAAAGGAAAGTATATATGGAGCAAACAGCTTAGAGTATTTCTGTTCTGATTAGTTTGCAAACTTCACGCTCTCCTCTAACTTAATTTTTCCAACTCTCCTGTTATTTTCAGGATGCTAAGAACTAGAGGGACAGCTATGATTAGATTTTGGATCAAAGAAAAAAGAACAAGAAAAAAATTCAAGTCTTTCAGATTCTGGATATTAGGCCAATGGAACAGGAAATGACTTTATTATTAGATGTGATCCAGACCTAGTCAGAAATGATCCAGACCTGGTTATCAGTTAACAAGTTAAGGACACAGATCCTCAAAACTATGTGACAAGATATGCCCTAGCCTGAAACCTTATTTCTTCTTATGTCTCTCTTTGAGAACAGCAGGTGGCAAAAACTGAAGATTATTGCATATTATTCAGTTATTTATTTTCTCAGTTTGCTAAATGTTCTTCTGTGAGATAAAACTAAGAAAAATTTGGCTAATAAAAATTATTAGGATATTTATAAATGTCATGTAAGCACATTTTTGTAGTAACTCTATGACTAAAAGCAAAGTTATGAATTTATTTTCATAAAAATATAAATATATTGATTTATTCATTGAATCAAAGCCTTCATTTTATAACAAGTAAAAATGGTAATTTAAAACAAAATAACTACTATAACCAGTTGTCAATGTGAGGTGCCTCTGATATTGTTCTATGTATGTTTACAGAGTTGATTTCCCACCCTTCTTAGGCTTACTATAGTTATTAATAACTGAAACATTACCACCCCAGGATATCCCAGATATTTCAGAAACCTTTGAATTATTGTATATGCAATTTATTTGCCATAACATTTCTCAGACATTGAGATGAATAACATTGTCTCCATTTTAAATGTGAGCTTTCCAATGACAAAGCCATAAAGCTACCCTGGCTTCATCATAGAAACCATCCACAGAATCAGAGACTAGTACTGGCACCCATATGCCTAATCCATGGCAAAGTCTTCAGATCTGTAATAGGGAAACAGAGGTTCAGAGCAAGTAATGATTTTCCTATGGTGCCTGCATCATCAACATTCTAATAGCAACATCCCCTCTAAATCAATTAAGTCAAAGGAGAGCTTATTACTTACCATATCCCCACAAAGAATGAGAAGAACCCTTTGGGTTGAATGCCAGAAAATCTTTTTACCCTAGAATGTTTATCTCAGCCACAGAAGATAAAGTTATAGTTGCTGATGAATGACAAGAGAATTATAGCTGTCCTAACTCTCATAAGCTAAGGAAAGCCCCACAAACGACTGCTCCCTGCATGCAATCCGTGTGTGAGTCAAAACTTCACACAGATGCCACATACACCTAATACCATGTAACATTTGTCTTCCTGAACTTGGCTTGTTTTACTCTGCATAATGTCTCCAAAGTTCATCCACGTTGTCACATATGACAAAATCTTCCCCTTGTAAAGGTTGACTTGGTGAAAAGATAAGCTCTAATGATTTATTGTTCAGATCAGTAACAATATCAAATAGTAAACATACATGATGTACTGAAAAATTGTTGAAATATTAGACTGTGTTTCCATTCACAACAAAAACACAAGTGAGATATTATATATAGCTTAATCATTCTGTATTGTGAATCTGTGTAAAGTCTATTATCCCCTTTAAATTTTTATAATTATAATTTTCAGTTAAATTGAAACATAAAAGTCCCCAGGAAGCATTTAAAGATAAGTGAAGGTTTTAAGCTTTGTAACCTCAGTCTATGAGAACTGTTGAAACAGATATGAAAAATCCAGGATAGTCACATCAGTCATAAAACTAAAATTTAAACATTTTAGGAAGAATGTAGTACTTTAAACTTAAAGATATGCTAGAAATTTTGAAGGTAGAGGTATGAAGACAATACAATAATATCATATATTAAGGCAGGGAATGACTCACCATAGGATTCTTGACAATTGAATGCATATTTATCAGGATTAATTTGGGTAACTGAGCCATAAACAGATGTATAAGAAACTTACAATCTAGAATGAGAAATCAGGTTTGCATCCAAATTATTATCCACAAGGTAGAGTACTACAATCAAGATACCATTAACACTAACTGGAAGTTAAGCACAAATGACAATAACTTCTTCTTCAGCTAGGTGACATGTCAATCACCACGATCTGGAAACTGGGACAGAAGAGGAAAGCCTCATAGAGCACCCAGGATCATATTCTTAAAAATATTTTTAAAAAGTTCAATGTGTTTTGGACTTCACTGAATAACTTAGAAAAATTTATGCCAACTTCCATGATGTTATATAGATATAGATATAGATATAGATATATGTGTGTATATATATGTGTGTGTGTGTGCGTGTGTGTATGCATAAAAGATTATTATTAAAAGATATTATTATTAAAAGAATATATTTATTAGTTTTAATATTTATGCCAATTTTGAATTTAGATATTATGCACATTTTAAAATGAAGAATCTGGCTTTTCCTTGGTGGGGCTTCGGTACCCCAGCTCTCTCTCTTCCTGCGCTGAGATCGGAGGCGCACACAGGTAAGGTCCAGGCGGGCTTCCTTGTTCCACAGGACCCTGAAACTCCCTCCCTCCTACAAGATCACCCACCCATCCCACCCACCCCCCGCGCCTCTTTGTTCTACAGGACACTGCACCTCTACCCCCACCCCCACCACCCACCCCTCCTCCCTCAAGATAGCCCTTTCCTCAGTGGGGCTTTGGTACCCCAGCACTCTCTCTTCCTGCAGTGAGATCGGTGGCGCACATGCACACCGGTAAGGTCCAGACTGGCTTCTTGGTTCCACAGGACCCTGAACCCTCCCTTCCTCCCGCAAGGCTACCCTTTCCTTGGTGGGGCATTCTTAACCCAGCACTCTCTCTTCCTGTGCTGAGATCGGAGGCAGCTCACACTGGTAGGGCTGTGCCACCCTGGAGGAGACTGCACCTCTACCCCCCACTCCTCCTCCCTCAAGATAGCCCTTTCCTCGGTGGGGCTTTGGTACCCCAGCACTCTCTCTTCCTGCGCTGAGATCGGAGGCGGCTCACACTGGTAAGGTTGTGCAAGCCTGGTGGTAAGGTCCCTGCAGGCCTTTTTGATCAACAAGACCCTGCACCCCGCCCCTGCAAGATTGCCCTTTCCTCTGTGGGACATTGGAACCCCAGGAATCTCTCTCCCTATGCCGAGATAGAAGGTACAGAAGGATCGGAAGTCCAGAAGGGACTTCCTCTTCCTGCATTGAGATCAGCTATCCAGACAGGTGAGTGTGTACAAGTCGTCCTGGGAGGTCCCAACCCACGGAGACTCCCCTGACTGAAATCAGAGGAAGAGATGGGTAGGCGTCAATCCAAGAATTCCTCCAACAATCTGAAAAGCAACATGATAACACCAGAAACCAATGAGTACTCAACAGGAGAACCTGAGCAACCTAACCCAGAAGAAGTAGAAGAAATCGACT
>PVIU01012352.1:0-60537 GCA_004026605.1 Ondatra zibethicus | reverse complement strand
GGATGGGGGTGGGCCTTGGACTTCCAACAGGGCAGGGCACCATGCCCTCTTTCAAGGAAGAAGGGGGAGGGAGGAGGGGTGGGGGGTAGTGGGAGGGGACCGGGAGAAGGGGAAGAAAGGAAAAAAATTTTTTTTTTATCTTTAATTATGTTCTTGAATGGAAAAAATAAAACAAAACAATGTATGGAAAAAAAAAAAATAAATGAGACCTCATGCAATAACAAAGCTTCTATTCAGCAAAGGACACTGGCATTCAAATGAAGAGGCAGAATAGAGTGATTAATACAAAATTCCATGACTGGTTAGTGTGCAAATAATAAAAACTGTGCAGAGTGTTCAGCCCTAAACAAGATATCTATATCACACTTTCTTCCCAATGTACAGAAATGGTTTTGGAAAAGGGAACAGAGGTCAGGGGAGAAGATAATGATGAGGAAATAGTGGTTTTGTACACTGCAGGAAAGCTGTATACATGCTCTCACAGAATATGTGAAAGCATGTATAAGACCTATTCAAGCTCAAGCCAGACACAATCTCAGCGTGGAGGGGGAATATGGGTACACAGTTCTACCCTAGGTATTGGTAAGCGATACAGGAAATGGGGATGAGAAAGGTCAGTAGTCAGGAAAGGGCACAGCAATGAGCTGAATATCACACTCAGCAGACCTCAGTAATACAGAGGAGACTATCATATAAAAGTTGGGGCACTAAAGAGATGGCTCAGTGGTTAAATTAAAAATAAAAGAAAGGTAAAATCACCAGAAACAAAGAAAAAGACAGTAAGATTGTGCATTTTGTTTATGTCTATAGAATGGGATATAGTGTATTGTTAAGCAAAACTGGAAATAATGAACAGTTTAGCTTCTTCCTGAATTAAAATATTAGCACTTCAAAATTCCATTACATTTCAGAAACCAGTTTCTGGAATATTATAAAAGATGTAAAAGTCAACTTCATATTAATGTACAATAATTTAATCATCATAACTCTCAATGTGGTAAAAGGTACAATGGCAATTACTACGGAAAATCATGTTTTTATGTGTTAGAATACACATAAAATGAATCTAAAATTGATAGGAGCTAAACAAGCACAGGCATCCAAGATATCAAAATAAAAAGTCTAAGCCTCCCCCAAACAAAAGAAACTTTTAAAGCTAGAATAAGGTATTACAACATTGAGGCAGGGAAAGAAATACAGAAAATACTATACAATGATAAAAAATGTTGGTCAAATAAGCACAGGGATAGAAACTTGATTTATGACTGAACTTGTACTACAGAACTTTGGGAGTCTTTGAATTTTTCAGTAATAGGTGCTGAAACTGTTGGCTCTCCATATGCTAGCACCCTCACAGAAATCAACCTTAGATAAATGAATGCTATAGAAAATCCTTCAGCAAGTAGCCTTTAAGTTAGGCTTGGGCATGGCCACTTATACTATAAATGATAACCCCTGTTCAAGCAGAGGACTGTGATCTGTGAGTCTACCCCTAAATAAATAACTTTTTAAAACTCAATTCTGAGCTAGTGTGGTATTTCTTTGTAGTGCTCCTCTTCATCTGGCACCCCACATAGATTCCAACTGCACACCTACCAGGTGAACCAGTCTAAAAGGCCCAAATGATCCACAGCCCATAAGGTCTCATACCACTACCCGCCTAACTTGTTTTCACCTACTAAGCAGTTTTTCGTAAAACCCCCACCACAGTGGAGCTAAGTGCACAGTGACTTGAAAATTTACTAAGCTTGTGAACATCCCCCCTTCACTGCTGCATTCACTGCTAGCTGACAGGTTTAATAATATTGAAATCAAAAGTTACCTGAAAAAATTAATACAATTGAAAAGGAATACATTAATTTGACTACAAAATTCAATCCATGTCAAAGGGTACTGAGAAATTATCTGAAAGAATTCATACTGTTGAATTTGACAATCAATTAAATCTGTTAAAAAGTTATGGTAGGTTAAAATATAGAATATTTCTACAGAAAGGCAATCTGCATGCTACCCCAACAATTTCCAAGGATGAGATGTTATCTTTGAAGGAAAAACTTCAGACCTTGGAATCACATGTGTAGAATAAGGACCAGAGGCTAGATGCCTTAATGTAATTACTAAAAGTATATACAGGCCAGGAGATTCAGGATTTACAAAATACAATAGTAAAAAGATTTGAAATAATTGAGGAAATTATTGGAGCTGATGAGCAAGGAAAGAAGGTACAAGCACAGGATTTAACATCACCAGTGCCTGCAGAGATGACTTACCCAGGGTTTAATCTACTCTGAAAAATCATCAAGATTTAAATACCCAAAAGGATCCAAAGAAGGTAGATGGATACCTATAGGAATGAATGATCTAAAAGAAATTAAGCAAGCAATAGTATCTTACAGGTTGCATTCAGCATTTGTTAGGGAGATGGTAAAGACATGGGCTTCTAGCAATAAAGCCACACCACATGACTGGCTTCAATTAGTTTCAGCAGTCAAAATGATGGGCCACAATTACTGTGGAAAAGTTATGTAAGAGAAGAGTCAAAATTTTAGAAACACAGGGAAAAGCAAAAGAACTTGAGACTTCCCAAGATCAAATTCTAGGTGAGGGCACTTATCTTGACCCACAGGCTCAAGATCTTTGCAATGAGCAAATCATGTCTCTATGCCACAAAGCAGCCTTAAGTGCTTGGGACAGGATTCAAGAGCTAGGAAAACAAATTTAATCATATATCAGGGTTAAACAGGGCAAGAGAAAACACTTTAGTGACTTTTACAAAGATTAACTAAGGCTGGAAAGATAGGAGTAACAGACCCAGAAGCTAGATGAATACTTATTGAAAATATTGCTTTTTAAAATGCCAACTTAGAATTCAAAAAGATACTTGGGCCTTTAAAGGTCAGATCAGCACCCATGGATGAATAGATCCTGCATACAATGAACATAGAGTCATTTGACTATAATACTGAGTTTTGGGTAGGAGAAGCTATTTCCAATGGTACGAGGAGACATCAAAATGGCAAATGTTTTAATTATGGCATAATAGGACATTTGAGAAAAATTGTAGAAAAGGAATTCCTAGAAATAATGTCTTCTCTGGCAATGGCAAAAATAAAAGGTATCAAAATTCGGGATTATGTACAAGGTGTGACATTCATCGGACCAATGATTACAGATCAACAAAAGACAGACAAGGCAACCTGATAATGTCAGGAAAATCCTTGGGGGCCTCTAGCAGGCCCTCAAGTCAAAAGTGGTCCAGTCATTCCCAGTCACTGTAGAGAACATGTCTAACCAGGAAAATTTAAAAATCCAGTGACTGCTGTAAAAAAAAAAAAAAAAATACTGTTCTGGATGGTGGAATAAACATGGAGGATGAATCAAAAATTCCAGTAGGAAATAGGAAATGTACATGCTGTCAGACTTCTACAAATAATCAAAGACCAAAGCTAAGAGTGCATATGAATGGCATTGTAATTGTGGATTTGATAGACATGGGTGTGGACATGAGTATCATTACTTCAGAAATCTTGGCATCCAAATTGGCCTCTTAGACAGACAGATGTTCAATTCCTAGGAACTGGAACCCTATCTCAAGTAAAACAAAGCACAAGATGGGTTGAATGCATGGGGCCAAAAGGACAAAAAGGAATACTGAGGCCACATGTGGCTAATATCACAATGAATTTATGGGGTCATTACTGTAGCAATGATATACCCAGATTTACATTCCTGCAGTCCCAAAAACTCATGTTTCTGGGAATATTATAAGGTACTATATACAAAGGCCATTAGCTGTTCAGGCTGTACAATAACACAAACCAACTAGCAAAACTTCAAGGTGTTAAGGGCCCTATCTTTAGGGCCTTGGACTTCCAACAGGGCAGGGCACCATGCCCTCTTTCAAGGAAGAAGGGGGAGGGAGGAGGGGTGGGGAGGTAGTGGGAGGGGACCAGGAGAAGGGGAAGAAAGGTAAAAATTTTATTTCTTTAATTATGTTTTTGAATGGAAAAAATAAAACAAAACAATGTATGAAAAAAATGGCATTGTACAGAAGAAGAAGTGCATACTTTAGAACAGCTGGTACAGGAACAACTAGATGCTCACCATATTGAAGAATCAACCAGCCCTTGGAATTCTCTGTTGTTAAAAGCATTTGGGAAAAAGGAGAATGGTGACAGATCCAAGAGCTGTCAAAAAGATAATTCAATCTATGGGCCCTCTACAATCTATATTCCTCTGCATTTTCTATTATCAAAAGGATAGCCTCTAATAGTTATTGATTTAAAAGATTGTTTCTTCACTATACCTTTACAAGAAAAGGACAAAGAAAATTTGCCTTCATAGTGGCTACTAGGAAATATTAGTTGACAATCCTTCCATGGAGAATGCTCAATAGCCCCAACTTGTGCCAATATTTGTAAGTTATTCATTGGAAATAATACATAAACAGTTTCCTAAATATTATTTACCATTATATGGGTGACATCTTGCTATCTGACTCAAATGTAGATTATTTACAAAGAATGTTTGAAGAAGTAAAGAAAGTTTTGCCTAAATGGGAATTACAAATTGCTCCTGAAAAAATATAGACAGGAGATTGTGTCAATTACCTAGGTTATAAAATAGGTTTTCAGAAAATTAGAACAAAAAAGGCACAAATTAGGAGAGACTGATTGCCAACTCTTGATGACTTCCAAGATTTTTAGGAGACATTTCCAGTCTATGACCAGCTGTTGGGATAACACTTGATCTAATAGTTCATTTAATCAAAACCTTAGATGGTGACAAAGACTTAAATAATCCCAAGAAATTAATAGCTTAAGTGGAAAAGGAATTGATTGTCATTAAAGAAAAATTACAGTAGGCACATGTGAATAAGATGAATCCAAATTTTAATTGTATTCTAGTCATATTGCCTTCCAGAATTTCCCCTAGAGGAATTTTAATGCAAAAGGAAGATATTACCTTAGAATGGATCTTCATACCATGGAAACCAAGTAAAAAATTAAAAAACTAATTTGGGAAGTCTCTGAAATAATTATAAAAGGAAAATTAAGACTTTGTCAACTAGCAAGTATAGACCCAGCAGAGATTATAATACCTTTTACTACTGAGGGAATTAAAACATTATGGGAAGACAATGAACCTTGGCAAGGAGCTTGTGCAAATCATTAGGAGATTAGTAACAATTATCTGAAAAGTGATAGAATTAACCTTATAAAGAGAATGAATTGGATCCTTTGCTGCATTGTATGGGACACACCAATAACTGGAGCTCATACATTCTATACTGATGCAAATGAATGAGGAAAGGCAGGTTACAAATTAGAAGAAAGGTGGACCAAAGCCCTTATAAGTCTGTCCAAAAGGCAAAATATATGATATTCCCATGGTACTAAGAGATTTTAAAGAGCCTTTAAATAAAGTTACTGATCCACAAAATGCAGAAAGAGTTACCTTGCATATTAAAAATGCTGAATTTACACCAGATGATACAGAATTGACTTCATTATTCATACGGGTTCATGATATAATCAGGAATAGGCTTTGTCCCATATTCATAACATACATCTGATCCCATACAGTTCTGCCAGAATCTCTAGCACAAGGTAATGCTAAAACTTTTTGTTTAATGATTAAAAATGTGATGAAGGTCTCAGATACATCACTGTAAACAATTTTGAGATTTTCTTCATCTTTGAATCTCTCTTTACTGTATATCTCTCTTTCTCTGACCACTTAGTCTTTAATTTACCAAGCAATATGGGCAGGATTAAAAGCCGTGGCTTTGACGGCTGGATCCAGCCCATTCCTTAGTTTTATAAGATTCCAGCCTCATGGCTGAGGTAACAGCTCTAGCCATGTTTATTGCCACAAGTCTATGGCATTTCAAGGTCCTTGCCAGCAAGCAACCTGCAGCATTCTGCTCACGTTCAAATGCTCTGTAGTCTGACTGCCTGCCCGAAAGAGTCAGAGTTTGCCCTGGCAGGATGGCCCAGAAAGCCAGCATTTTAAAACAGGGCATCTTTTTTCCTGCTATGGCTGAAAACCAAAAAGCATGTGGTAGGGTTTGCATCAACACTATGTAAGTGTTTCGTGGCAGGACCTCTTAAAAGAGCTGCAA
Source organism: Ondatra zibethicus (assembly GCA_004026605.1). Lineage (NCBI taxonomy): Eukaryota > Metazoa > Chordata > Mammalia > Rodentia > Cricetidae > Ondatra > Ondatra zibethicus. The sequence goes on along the minus strand of PVIU01012352.1, from coordinate 54,413 downwards.
GGTTTTGCAGCTAAAGCTGAGTGTGGGAGCCTCTCTTAAATGAAAGCACTTGCTTGCCTCTAGCAAGCAGAGCAGACCTGAGAAATTGCTGCTACAACGAAGCCATGCTTTATTCTTTTCTGTCTAGAATTACTTCCCAAGCTTTCAGGTTTTATGTGGATGCAGTTGTCCACATGGGTGCCATTCTGTAACACGAGGACCTGCTAGTTGGGGTTTTCTGACCTGTCCAGTTTCCACTGCCAGCAAGTCCCAAAGAAAGTCACACAGAGTGTCTACATTAGATATAAACTGATTGGCCCATTAGCTCAGGCTTCGTATTAGCTCTTGTAGCTTATATTAACCCATTATTCTTATCTATATTAGCTCAGTACCTTTTTCAGCAGGGCAGGTCACATCCTGCTTCTTTGGTGGTCTGGGCAGGAGTGCGGGGGAGCTTCCTGCTTCCCAGAATTCTCCTATTCTTATTGCATCACCTCTACTTCCTGTCTGGTTTTCCTGCCTTTACTTCCTGTCTGGATACCAACCAATCAACCCTTATTTAAAACATAATTGATAGATATAGAATTGTTCTCCTGCACCAAATAGTGTGTAATAGAATGAATATTTGTGAGCTATTATTTATAGGCAATTTACATTGGTATAGATTCTTGTATATTGATACAAAGTTAAATTATATTGAATATGTTCCTATTTTCACCTAAAATATTTGTATACCTAGGCAAAGTTATTTTGTCATATTGTATGCACTCATGAGTCTACCACTGATTAAGACATTTTGTATATTGATACAATTTTAGGATATAGTCATCATATTGCAATATATATTTCTACCTATGATCAAAATACTTATACATTGTTTACGTTTTGAAGTCGTTGCTCTCATTTGTTGCACAATTGTTTAAAGATAGTTTAATATTCTAAAATGAAGTCTTAGTCTTTAAGTAATATAGGTTTTAAGAATTATAGGTCAAGCAGGGCAGTGGTGGTACACACCTTTAATCCCAACACACAGGAGGCAGAGACAGGTGGATCTCTGTGAGGTTGAGGCTAGCCTGGTCTACAAGAGCTAGTTCCAGGATAGGAAAGAATGAAAACAGCAGAGAAACCCTGTCTCTAAAATAAACAAAAAACAAACTGAAAAGACTTATAGGTCAATACTCATCTATGTTTGTCATACTTATAGTTAGACTAATCAGGTTCTTTAGGTACATAGAGATTGTATTCTGCATAGATGGGTAATTTTCAACCACTGCAAAAAGCTGTAGAATATGTCATTTAAATACTTAGGTTTCTGTGATGTGAGACATGACTGTTTCTGGCAGCACTGATCTATTCTTCAGAGTATGTTGAGCATCGAAGACATTGCACTTGGAGCTTGTTTTCTTCCTTGCAAAACTGGACTTTGGGCAAGGAACTGCCCATGCATCAACCACTGACAAAATGCATGATGTGAAAGGTGGATATTGGAGAAGGGAATAAGACATCTACATTATTGGAGTCATTTTAGGACTAGCAAGATACTTGGCTCTAGAGGAGATCCCAGGTGTCCACATGGATGTCCCAAGCTAGGTCCTTGGGCATCAGAGGAGAGGGTGCCGGAACTAGCATTGTCCCATAGTCACACTGATGAATATCTTGATCACCACCATAGAAATTTTGTCTGATGGATGAGATAGAGACAGAGACCCACATTCACATCAGAGCAATGGATTGAGCTCCCAAGGTCCAGTCGAAGAGCAGAAGGTGGGAGAAGATGAGCAAGGAAGTAAGGACCCTGAGGGGCTGGACCACCCACCAAGACAGTGTGCCTGATCTAATCAGAGCTTACCAAATCCAGCTGGACCGGGACTGAATGAGCATATTATCAAACTGGACTCTCTAAATGTGGCTGCCAATGGAGGCAGACTGAGAAGCCATCAACAATGACACTAGGACCTATCTCTTCTGCAGGTATTATCTTTTTGGGAACCTAGTCTATTTGGATGCACACCTTCCTAGGCCGGGAAGGATGGGGGAGGGCCTTGGACTTTCCACAGGGCAGGGCACCATGACCTCTTTTAAGGAAGCAGTGGGAGGGAGGAGGGGGGAGCGGGAGGGGACTGGGAGAAGGGGAAGAAATGCTTTATTTTACTTCCTATTTACTCAAATAATATTATTTCCCTCCTTGGGTCTTCAGTGGTGTTGAAGACTAGATAGTTATAGTTACTTTCCTCTCATGACTTGGCCTAGTTATTTATAATACAAGACCTAGTCTCCTTAGTATAGGATAATTATTGAAACATTTATCACATGTTTCTTGCTTGATATTGTTTATGCTGGTTGTAATCCTAATTTTTATACTTGATATTTGTTCTTATTGTATATAATTTTGTATTAGGCTCAGAACTCTCTTATTTAAACAAAAGGGGGAGGTGCTGTAGGAAATCCTACAGCCAGTAGCCTTTAAGTTACCTGCCCATTTTGGCATGGCCTCTTATACTATAAATGCTGATATAAAGAGTATGCTATGCCTCCTCTCTATTCCAGCTGCTGGTTTGGGTTACTGTTCCCTGTTTGAGCAGAGGACTGTGATCTCTGAGTCTACCCCTAAATAAATAATCCTTTATTATACTCTATTCTGAACTAGTTTGGGATTTCTTTTTAATGTCCATCTTCAAATTAGTCCTTCAAATGTGAAAGAAAAGGTACTATTTATAAAGTAATATACGGAATGTATTCATTTGTGGGATGATGACAGAAATAGATATCTTAATTTTTAAAAATGGAATATAGGAATCCCCTTTAACACTGTGAATTAAAGAGAAGACAAATATTTTTCCACAATATAATGAAAACACATTGATTAAACTTTCCTCCAAACAAATAAAAACAGAAGCTGAAAGCTATATGTGAATATTTAATAATTAATGTTGGATTACTATATACAGTAAGGGGTGATTTGAAATAATATGAACATACCAAACAACTCACTGCAATGATCAAGAAATACTTTGAACAAGGAATTTACTGATAAAGATAATGTAAACAAATTCAAATACTATAATATTTTATACAAACTTAGTGCTACAAAAGGATAAGAAGAAATACATAAAATACAAATAAGTATAAAACATTGATAATTTCTGAGAGGTCCTCTTCTCAAATGAATAAGAGATTTAGAGATCTCAATATGAATAAATATTCACATGTATAGAAAACAGATATGAGTAATTAATGAATGTATCCAGGCAGTGAAGTGTGCCTATTATACCACACAGAAGAAGGCTTAATCCTCTAATTATATATAATATAAAATTATATAAATATATACACATTATGTATATATATAATGACATTGTCATTCTTGAAAATATCAGCAGGGATTTATAATTCCAAGACTTGATTTTAAAAGGATAATAAAACCATCAATACAAACCTGATTCTTAAAAACTAGATTATACAATGTCATTATTCTCATTTTGGGGGGGGTTTGAATACAAATAAATACTATTTTGTAGCAAAACTATTTTTATTTTATTTTTTCTTCTATTGAAAATATATTTTTTCTCACATAATACATCTTAATTATGGATTACCCTCTCTCTATTCCTTCAAATTCCTCCCCACTTTCCCTTCCATTCAGATCCATCCCTATCTGCCTCTCATTGGAAAACAATTTATATTTTAACTTACAATAAGTTTTCATTTTGTTTCATGTTTGCATTATAAGCAGAGTGGAATTATTTATACAAGATTCGTGAAAGTTTTTGTAGTCTACCATGTTTTATGATGAAAATGAAATGCATCAATGAGATATTATGTTATTCTTGCTTTTTTAGGCATTTTACATATATAACTTGTATCAAATTAATTAAATGTTATATTCCATAATCAGATTTTCATTTGATATCTGTAGTTATGTATAGTAATAATGTATACAGGTTTGTATTGCAATGGTTGTGATTTCAAGTAACTTGGTTTGCTATAAATATTGACAACATTTGCACACATTTTTCAAATTCTTTTAAATACTGAAAATTGTAACATTTTCTAAATTTGGTTCATAAATTCCTAACAGCTGATTTGGAGATTCTGTTGGACTCCACAGTATTATTATTCCAGTGATTTCAAGTCTATATTGCCATGTTTGATTTATCTTAAATTAAAAGAATCAATTTGATATAATCATAATAATTGGATTTTTCCTTTAGGGAATAAATTTGAGTAAAATGAGTTCTTAATCAACATGTAATCCTATCATAAACATAATCCCCTACACTTACTGACACTCGGTGAATGCTTGATAGCACTCTATATTCCACATGTATGCATTAGTTCATTTAATCACCATGGGAATTTATATTCCTGAGCTAAGAGAAGACAAACCTCAGGCACAAGAAAATGATATAATTATCTAAGTTATCACAAATTTATTGGATCAATTGCAATGTGACTGTGGGACACCCTGTACCAGATTCCAAACTTTTAAATAACATTTAAGTTTAAATCAAACCCTGAAGAGTTTCCATAAAGAAATAAGTATCTGATTTAATATGCAATCATTATTCAATTACAGATTTTCTAAAAAGCATTTTTCTAGTTCATATTTTTATAAAGCTGATGATGTATATAAAGTAATTTAATTATGTTCATAAACTCTAATACAAATGATTCAATAAAATATTTAGAGTTGGAAATAAGTGGTATGGCTAAACTTCCCAAGGGAATCAGCATCACAAGGCAAATCTGTAGAATATCATGTAAACATTGTTGAGTCTATCTTTTCACTGTTGTGATTTTTTTCATAGACACTCCAAAATCTTTCTAGACCCACAATACTCCCAAACATATGCTGCTTTGGAGCTCTGCTGTACAATGTAAGAGAAGCAGTAGTGTCTTAGAACAAATGTAATTGCCATAAGGTCATGAGTCATGTAACAATGTTTTACGCAATGTCATACTGCATATATAACTGTGCTAGCATAAATTATCATAGAGGTTAAATTCCCATCCCTTAGGGCATTTATAGTAATCTCAGCCTCATAATACAAGACCTTATTGTTTCTTTTATATTTTTTGTGATGATGCTTGCATGTACAAATCTACTGTACTACAGGAATATAAAAATACAGCCGTCATAGATAATAGAAAGTAGGGGAAGAGAAAAGTCATAATACATTATACACATGTATGAAATTATCAAATAGCAAAAACTCAACAAACTATGACACAACACTTTATAAATCAAAAAACTGTTACCAATTTAAGCAGTTATGGTATTTGCCATTTATTACTAAATATGGTCTTATTTATAATCATCAAAATATTTTATGTACATTATCTAAGATGAATTTCTTATAACATAGGTATATTAATAAGTAGTGTATAACTGTACACACTAGTCACAGTTCTGAGAACACATATTCATAACACTCAAGGATTAACCTAACAATTTATAGCTAACTGTGCAAATAAAGCAAAACACATCACTCAAATCTACCAAATAATGTAGTCTTCTGAGCAGAATCATTGACATCCTGTTGACCAGTCCTTCATTTGCAAATGTATTTTGAGTGATGGTGTTTCAAAAATTTCAATGGTCATTTTTTTCAATTGCTATTAATTCAATTTAGTCTAATTTTATAATATTCAACTTGAAACCAAACAATATGCAATTAAACTGCTCTGAGAGTTAAAACTCTGCTGTTTTGCTTGAAAGATGCAGTCTAAACTTAAGAGAGGAATTGCAGATTCAAATATCAATAAATTTTCTTTTCATCATTAAAAGCCCTATGACATTTAAATGTATTACCATTCTAAACCTTACTAGAACATATAATCAGCACAGGAATTTCCTCATGAGTTAAAACTCAAGGTTAAATTTTCTCTCCACTTCCCCTTCTGCCCTCCCTTCTCTCCCCACCACCATGTTCCCAAATTTTGTCAGGCAATCTTGTCTATTTCACCTTTCCAGGTGGATCTATATCTGTATTTCTTAGGGTTCACCTTGTTACTTAGCTTCTCTAGGGTCATGGACTATAAGCTCCGTTATCCTTCACTGTACAGCTATTTGTATCCACTTACGAGTGAGTACATACCATATTCATCTTTCTGGGTCTGGAACTGAGGATGCTTTTGTCTAGTTCCACTCATTTGCATGCAAATTTCAAGATGGAGGATAGACAGATTTGAGAGCAAGGAAAGAGGTACTTTGATTGAGGGAGCAATTATGAAGCAAGCAAGAAATATGACACTAGACAAATTCCCAGGTATCCATAAGGATGATCAACAACTAAGACCCTAAGCAATAGAGGAGAAGGTATGTGAATTGTTCTTTCCTTGTTGTCAGATTAATGAGTGTTTTAAATATCACCACACTTCATCTAGCAACTGATGTGGTGTAGGAAGTTCTTCTGTATATATGTTTCTTTTATTAGTTAATGAATAAAGAAGGTGCTCTGGCCTGTGATAGGGCAGAGTGGATTTAGTTTTCCTTGGCAGGAAAACTAAACTGAATGCTAGGAGAAAGTAGGTGGAGTCAGTGGATTCCATGTAGCCTCCAGAGGAGAAAGACACAAACTGTCAGCTGAGACCTTGCTGGTAAGCCACAACCCTTGTGGTAAAATATAAAATAATGGAAATGGGTTAATTTAAGACATAAGAGCTCGCTAGCAATACACCTAAGCTATTGGCCAACCAGTGTTGCAATTAATACAGATTTCTCTGTGATTATTTCTTAAGTCTGGGCAACTGGAAAATGAGCAAGCAGTTTCTGGCAACACTGATGGAAACAGAGGCAGAGACCCTTAGTGGAGTACTGGACTAAGCTCTCCCTAGTCCAGTAAAAAAATGGGAGGAGTGAGAATATGAGCAAAGAGGTCAAGACCATAATGGGGACACCCACTGAAACAGTTTAACTGAGTTAATGGGAGCTCACTAACTCTAGCCGGACAGGGAAGAAACCCTTGTAAGACCAAACTAGATCTTCTGAATCTTGGTAACAGTTACATGGCTGGGGCAGACTGCAGGGCCACTAACAGTGGCACCAGGATTTATCTCTACTGCTTGTACTGGCTTTTTGGGAACCAATTCCCTTTGGATGGATATAGTAGGGAGGTCCTTGGACCTTCCCCAAAGCAATGTGCCTTATCCTCTCCTAGGAGTGAATAGGGGGTGGAGTGGGGGAGAAGGTGGAGGGAATGGGAGAAGGGGAGGGAATAAGAACTTGGATTGGTATACAAAATGAAAAAAGATAATTTTTCTTTTTTTAAAAAAGATAAAAATAAACTCAAAGTTAAGATTATAGAAAAATATCATGAATAAACTATTTATACAAAGAGAGATAATGATTAATATATAGTTATTAAAGGTTATATATTTATATAAGTATCATAGCAATGACATAGAATAAATACTATCATTAGCTTTTCATATTTTAGACACAATAAAGTAAACCCTAAATTTATGGTTACTATTTTTATACAAATAGAATACTTGGTATATGCTAAAACTTTAGACATAATAAGAAATAAATTAAACCAAGAATCCAGTGTCTTCCTATTTAAATCCTGCCAATATAGGCAATTGACATAGCACAGTATGAAATTGTAAATTACATAGAAGTCTCTGAGTAAATCTGCAAAGTTTTATGGAAAAGTTAGTCCATAATTTGTGTAATGATTCATCTTCAGGATGAGAAAGAAGAAGATATTAGTAGCAGAAGTACCAACACAACCATGGTCAGATCTGTTCTGTAAAAACTCTATGAGTTATGATGGTATTGGTTATTAGTAAATTAAAACAACAATTAGAGAAGAAAACAAAGCAGAGATGCAATCCTGATTTTCATCAAAAAATGAAGAGTTAAGAATTCTCACCAGTTTACATTTAGAAAAGATATTTGTCATTGGGAATAATCATCTTTCTTAAGTACAAATAATGCAATTAATGAGAGTTTATTTAGATATATAATTATAAATTATAAGAAAGCAAACATCAAAAAAAAGACATAAATAGATCTAGGTAAAAAAGAAATGAATAAGAGCAGGCTCTGCTAGGATTTAGTATCATAGATAAGAACAACTATTTACTCTCTTATTGTCCTCCTTGAAACATTTAAAGGCCTATATCAACATTGCTTTGATGTTGTCTTAACTCAATAGCACAATAATTGTAATTTGCTTAACAAGAAACCTAGCACGTTTTGAGTCACTACATACTGTTTAGAGCTAAGAAATCAAAGTAAGGAAAACTGTTTCTGACAGAAAACTCAATGAAATGGGACTTACATGCATTGATAGGCAAGCTTAACAAAACTCTGGGTAAGCAGGAGTTAGAGGTATATATAAAGATGGATGAGAACACAAAAGCAGCCATCAAACTCAGCATGTTTTGTTCTGAAGTGGCCCAGGGGAAATAGTTCTTGGGTTGAGTCTTAAAATATAAACTGTCAATGAACCACAAAGAAGGGGCACTCCATGGACACACACATGGGGCTGGAGATGGAAGAGAAAGAGAGACAGAGAGAGAGAGAGAGAGAGAGAGAGAGAGAGAGAGAGAGAGAGAGAGAGAGAGAGAGAGAGAGAGAGATTATTAAGTGCCTCAGCAACAGTTTTCTATTGCTTATGGGTTATCTTTGTAGCGCTAGAAAAACATAGAAAAGATGAAGGCAGAAAGACTGAACAGCTCCAGTGTGATCTGCTATGTGGGACTGCTTAAACCTCTGGTCCACTGAAAAAAAAAATATGTGAAATTAAAATTTGACATGCCCAGATTTCTATTCAGAGAGGTAACAGAAGAATGTGTCACAGATTAAAGGTCAGGTCACAAATCAGAGATATCTTTGTATGTTCACATATTCTGGTATATTGATAAAATTTACAGGATAATAAAATCATATTAACTAATCTGAGATGGACTCTAAATAATTTAAGTAATCCAGCATTTCAGGTATGAAAAACACAGCTCAAAATATCTTGCATCACTGGAATCTGCTGAGAATGGGGTTCATTCTCTGTCAGAGCCTGAGTCCAGAACTAGAAATAAAATAATAAGGAAACTAGGCTACCCCTGGCTTGAGAACAAAGCCATCTCACTGTCTAGACCTCTGGCTTTTCAGTTAGCTATGTCAAGGCGTAGAAACATTATTGCCAAATGAAAGAAAAGACTGGCATACATAGGTAAGCCACTTGCATACATTCCTGAAACAAGCCAACGGCAATCCAAGCCAAACTATTCTTTTGATTAAGCTCAGACTGTCTGAATACATCTGTATCAGTATGGACCTTCAAGTCCATACCACCTTTGAAGCTATAATGAAGGGACTGCTAAGTAGAGCTTGTGCCATTCTTCCTTGTGGACAGTACAAGTATTTCTTAGGATACTCTTGTTTAGAGGGCAATGTCCTCATATATAACATTTTTTATCAGATCACCTTAGTTTTTGGAAAATAGGAGCTGATTCCCTAGTTGATCCATAGTTGATATTGAGCTTACTCTTAAGTTGAGACATTGGAGCAGTCTGGGATATATACTAAATAGTAACAAGAATTAGGAAACAGGATTGTAAACAGGGAAGCCATCATTCTTTGAAGACACTGTCAGTACTGACAGTGATGAATTCCATCTCATTCCACTGGAGTTTGAACACTATATAATCACAAGGAGGGCCAAGAAAGGGCACTTGAGGCCTGCTTCAGTGCTCAAGTACAATACCCCTATCTAACCACAGAACCAAGGTGAGAATTTTTGAAAAAAGAATAAAACCCTGCAACCGACCAGTGCTGGTTAAGGCATAACTGTTAATGTAGCTTATTTGTATGCATATGATTTCAGTACTACCACAAATAAAAATGAACTTGCATGCTAATGCACTAGACTTATATAGGCCACATGGATGAGTCCTGTGTCACCTGTCAGAGTCAGATCCCTTTTTATAGTAAGAAGAAAGACAACACCAAAAAGGTCTATAGTACACAAACCAGAGAAAATCTTGGCAGACAATATCACTGTGAAAAGGACTTTACACTGAAATTAATGAGTACAAACAATACATACATCTCAATAATGCAAATCCCAAAGTTTTAATTTCAAAAGTAAGAAAAGCATTCAATTATATATCTTTCCAAAGATAAAAATGCCTAACAAGCTAATGAAGATATACTAAGTATTACTAGTTTTCAAATACAAACCAAAACAGTGAGACACCATTTTGTAGTAGGAAAGCAATAATAACCACAACAATAACAGTAATAATCCTGTGCTACAGATAAACACATTTTGTTAATCCACTCATCTGTCTCCAGCATTTTTATTGTCTCTCCCTTGAAGCTACTGTCAATTAATGCTGTTCACACTCATATCAGGATTTCTGTGTGAATATTTGATTTTACTGACCATGGTTATGGATCTAGAAGCTGAGTTACTGGATCACTTGGAAACTGTTTATCTGAGTGCCTTCCAGGCTATTGTCCAGGATGGCTATACAGTTGCAGTTTTCATCAACAAGTATGAGGATTCCAATGATGCTGATTTCTCACTAACATTTGTTATAATTTGAGACCTGGATTTTTTTCCCCTTCATTATGACTTCCTTTAAGACAGTGGTTCTCAAACTATGGGTTGTAACTTCTTTCAGGGTCAACCAACCCTTTCACAGGGGTCATATATCAGATATCTTCTAAATCAGACATTACTTTAAAACTCAAAGTAGTAGCAAAATTATAGTTATGAAGTAGCAATAGAAATAGTTATATATTTGGGGTCACCACAAAACGAGGAAATATATTAAAGAATCAAAGCATTAGGAAGGTTGAGAACCGCTGTTTTATATATTAGGATTTCACAGACTTTTGTAGAAAGTAAGCAGAAATTATGTCTATCTGCATAACTATATCGTAAGAGTGTTGTAGTGAGCACACTTGATCTTGACAGATGTGAACGAGCTCCTGGATGGCACACATGGCACACCAAATTCTACTTAAGCCCTCTCTCTACTTGATTTCCTTCAGTGTCAGGTACTTCCTCCCCACTCCCCTTTGCATCTCCTTAGCCACTTTTCTCTGCCTCAAATCCCAATATTCCATTAGAAATGCTTGTTAATGTCTCTGTGTAGAAACACGTCAAACTGCAATCTTCTTCTCTTTTATTTTTTTATGAAATGGGGTTCAAGCAAAGTAAAATTCATTCTTCCTTTAATATTCAAGACACCAAATAACCTGAATCTCTTTATACCTCACTAGGTTTTATTTTTTTTCTGTTATTGTTTTTAATATCTGGTTTTCTAGCGATACCTCATAAACCTGTTTTTCAAATTCAGACAACTTTAGAAATAGTTTTAATTTTTTCCCCTTTGACAATATAATGATCTCCTAAGAGATAGCCAGAAGTGTCAGGTATATATCAAATGTTCATATACACCTATGTGTCCTTGTTACCCCAAAGCTTTGTAATAGAACTATACTTATAAAAAACTAATTATTTCCTCTATATCAGTTCTTAGACACTGTGTTGTAACTTCAAACTCAAAAGAAGTTCATTGTCTTCTTTCAGAAAATATAACTTTTAGAGTGTCCCATATTCAGGAATATTTCCTTAGCTGCAACAAACATCTTTTTTTCACACGTTGTTTTACTACCCATACTCTGAACTATCACAAATCCTCTGTATGACAGCCTCCATCACACTGCCACCAACTCTGCCTACTTTGGTGAAACAGTCCTAATTCTTCTTTGTCTTCCATACTCGATTCTTTATACCTAACACAGTATTTAGAATGATGTCAAAATATGCTGTATTAGGTTACTTCCTTGCACAAAATTCTCAGTGACTTCCTAAATTATATAAAGCAAAGCTTTTGTTTATTTCCACTTATTTCTATAAGCCCAGACTTTTGCCGTAATGTCTATTATAGAGCCATTTTACAAATGCTTTTTGAGTGGAGCAAAGGATTTATCTATTGTAGCCATTCTCATGGTTCATATAATCATTCATTTCTTCTAGACTTTTGACATAAATAGAAACTCCTACATATTACTGTAGTCACTAAGTTCACTTTTATATAATTTGTATTCCATATTTTAAACAGGCTAATATTTCTCAAATACGATTGTCAATTTTCAGTCATTCTACAGCCTTAAAAAATTAAGAGGATAGAAAGTGAGAGGGAAAGGATGGAAGGGTAGCGGAGAAAATGTATAGTGCAATAAAAACAATAAAGACAGAAAAAAGTAACACAGTAGAAACCAGGGGTCCTGAAAAGAAACGTTAAATTTTAACCATGGACTATAAGCACTCTGTGGGATTGGTCTCCATTTTTTTATCCATGATTAGTTCATGTCCCTTTCTTCTAGCTACATACATTCTAGCTACACAGCTGACTTTAAAGTCCCAGAGTGAAAGTAACTTGGTTCTGTGTCTGTATTAATTTTTTCTTTATATCAGAGTCATCAGAGATGACTTTCTAGCCCGTAGAGAGTCAGCCCCACACTGTTTATTCTCTAATGTGTTTCTGAGATCACAGTTAGATAAAACTTGAAATATTAGTCATCAGCAGATTGATACTGTCCCTGGGTCAGATTCAGGAAAACAGGAATGTGACTGGCTGGCTCAGCACATTGTCTTTAACAACTTTCCTGTTCTAGAGGTAGAGGAGGAACTCAGCAGTCATACGATGAATTCTCTATGTTTATGATACAAATCTTAAGTATAAGATAGTGTTGTTTGAATGTGAACTATGCCACTTACAAACTAGAATTTGCTCAACTAGATGCAGCCTTTATTTTCATGACAGTGAATAATAACATTCATTTTAAATAGCAATGATAGATATTTCAGAGAGCACGTAAAATGCCTCTTCCCCAAAGGAAATTACTGTTACACAGAATATCAAGTTAAGTCAGGTGGGAATTGTGATTGGTGTCCTACTTACTTATAGGCTGAGGCACAACAATCTGAAGTTTGAGGCCAGACCAAGCTAGTTTCAAAGAACCTGCAAATATAAAAACATAAGCAAGATGAAAAATAGGACAGTAGATATAATATTGAAGGTTTGTTAGTATATAAAGTCTATTAGAAATGAATGAGGCTCATTTCCTATTATCTTATTAAATCAATAATAGCTTTTAGTAATTTGTTTACTAATGAATTCATTTATGAGTGAGAAAATGAGCACAAAATAGTACTATTTTAGAGATATAAGATATATATCCTATATGTAATATATAATTTTTGAATATTTGAATAGTTCAAGCTCTAATAGTAATATTAGAATTCTATAGTTCAAACTTCAATAGTAATATTTAGGACTTTATTTGTAAGTATTTATATTTTAGATGTATAGGGATGTTAAAAATACTTGGTGCTAGTAAAGTCACCTAGGAGTATGGGAATATGATATATAACTGATCCCTCTGATTATCTCTTAGGGGCTCATTATATGGTGAAATAAGGACAAAATATAAAAGTATCCCTAAAATTATACCACTTATAGAAATAGGGAGAAATAGAAAAAATATTACTATATAACATTATAATTATTACTAATATAAATTATTATTAATTTTATTAATGAGTTACTTATAATTGTTCTAGTTTTGTATTCTTGTTGTATGTGGTAAATGCCATGACCAAAAGAAACTTCAATGAGAAGTTCTACTTCATTTTATAATCCCAAGTCAACAACCTTTCACTGAGGACCATTACGTCAAGATCTGAAAGCATTTATTACTGCCTTGTTCTTAGGCTTAATTTCTGGTTTATGGTCAACTAGCTTTATTATACAGCCTAGGGATGTTGCCCCATTCCCACAGTGAACAGCATTTCCCATGTCAATCATAAAGAAAATCTCTCATATACATTGCCATAGGCAAGTCTGAAGAATTCAGTTCTTCAGTATAAGTCCTCTTCTTGCCCATGACTCAAAACTACGTCAAGTTGACAATAAAAAAACTGGCCAAAGCAAAGCTAATAAAATTAGATGTGCAGTAAATTATGTCTACTCTTAACAGGAAAACAAGGATATGTATAAAGAGGTGAGTAGACCTGTGTGCGATAATCACTAGTCTGCAAAATGACCAATTTTGCTTAATTTAAGAGATGAATGTATGTGTGCATATTTTTAATGATTATAGTTTAAGAAAGCTAATTTCTAAGTTTCAAATAGTCATCCAGTACAGGAGGTTGTTCCAGGGCTTGCAGATTTTGTAAACGTCAATCAAAGTTTCAACAATAAAATGCTTATGTGTTGCAAAAGTCTGTGTTGATGCAGAACTATGACTGGTTTCTCTTTAGAGGTATAAACAATTCAATATATTCTCAAGTTTAAGAGAAATCTATCACATTATTGTTTACACTGAAATTCAGACACATAGTACAAAGAAGATAAATGTATATAGAAATTTAATACATGTTTAAGTAATACGGTTAAGAATTAAATTGTAAAAGCAACAAGGTGTCAATAGGAAGTTTTCACTGGGATCTTTCATGTTGATTCTGTCCCTGAAGTTTCCGTTCTGGAAACTTGAAATAAGGCTGGACTTCTGAACTAATTATAGAGTTGTCAAAGACTGATTGCAATCAGTACAAACCCTTATTTACAGAGAGTGCATGGTCCGTGAGTCCTTGATGTACACCACGCTCCATTCATGCAGAAGACACTCATGTGAAGGGCGCCTGAGGGACTTCTGAAAGGAAAGAGTCCAAAACGTGAGCTATAGAATATAATTTCCTAACAAAATTATTTTCAAATACACCAAAATTAATATATGTGTATATGTATGCTTGCATGTATGTGTGTGTACATACACATGGGTGTTTTCCATCTTGCAAAGTGAGAAATTGTGTTAACAGCAACTTGATTACATGACAGAATTCTTAGAAGAAACTTTCCAACCTGGATTGTCTCATGCCTCTTCTGTTTGTTTTGTCCTGTTTTTGTTTTCTCTTTCACATTATATTTATTATATAATTATTATATTATTATTATATTTCTACTTTTATGTGTTTATTTTTTACATATTTTTACATATTATATTTATTATATTATTTGCATGTATTTTCTAGTGAAAACAGAAAGGGGATGAACCCAGATAAAAAGGGAGTTGAGGAGAAGCTAGAAGAAATAGAGGGAGAGAAAACCATAATCATCATATAGGATACGAAAAAATTCTATTTTCTATAAAAAATAATGTAATTACATGATTAATCTCAAAAAGAAATGAAAAAAGACACATTAATTCTCAGCAGTTTTTCTCCAAGTGCTGAGCAAAACTATACTTGAAATAATGCAATCCTTGCAGATCCATACAGTAGAACTTTTCTTGTTTCCATAAAGTTCTGCTAGAGACTAAAAATTATGCTACTGTTCCCTTTGAATCTCAGAGAGATTCTACATATTTATGGAGATTAAATCATTATAAATATGACCACATTGACAAGCTGGCTCATTATTTAAACTATGAGTACTGTATAATTTTAATTTTCATTCAGTTTTTCGAACTACATAATGCCATTTATTTTACTACGTCCTAAGAACTAATAGGCACATTTTCATAAATACAGTACAGCGAGTCCTGATAACATATTTCCTATGCCTATGATCTCTACATCTTAGGCCTCTCAGTGTTCAGACCTCATTCCCTCCCCCTACAACATCCACTAACTTTGCACCATGCACTGAGCCTGCACTGAACCTGGATGAAGGTTATGATCATCTACAACCAATATGAGTTAGGTTTAATAACAAATGCCCCCATGATATCAATAAAACACAATAAGAAAAGATAAAAATAGGAAAGGTAAAAATTAAAGGGAGTGGCTAAAAGGGGGCTGGTAAGACTTTAGCTATGTCTTAAATAATAAAGTACCTTATATCTTAAGGAGGGATGGAAATAATTGCTGTCATGGCACAGTGGCCTCCTACCAATTTCCCCTACTCTCTTTCTCCTAGAGGCACCATGTTTTCTTCCTGCCTCTGTATTTTCTCAACATTTCTTACTCCTTTTGTTATGTTGCTCCACTATTCATATCCACTTTATTCTTCTGTATTTCTTAATGTATTTTATTTCCACAGATAATGTATTTTTAATCCATAGGATTTGTTAAACACTTTTACTGAATGAAGGTTTTAGCTTCTCTGGGGCTGTGGATTGTGATCTAGTCACCCTCTGTTTTACATCTAGTAGCTACTTATGAGTGAGCATATACTGTGCCTTTCTTTCTGGGTTTCCTCACTCAGGTTGTCTTTTTTTTCTAGTTCTGTCCATATGCCTGCAAATTTCATGATACCATTGTTTTTTTTTTTTTTTCCACAACTGAGTAACACTCCAATGTATAAACGTACCACATTTTCTTTATCCATTCTTTGGTTGAGGGACATCTAGGTTGTTTCAAGTTTCGGTTTTTATGAATAATACTGGTATGTACATAGTTGAGTAAATGTATTTGTGTTATGATTCAGCATCCTTTGGATATATGACCAAGAGTAGCAATACTTGGTCTTGAAGTAGATTGATTCCCAATTTCCTGAGAAACCACCATACTGATTTCCAACAGGGCTTACATTTTTGCACTTTTACCAGCACTGGAGAAGTGTTCCCACTACTCGACATCCCGTCCAACATAGACTGTCCTCACAGTCTTTGATCTTAGCCATTCTGAAAGGTGTATGATGGTATCTCAGAGTCACTTTGATTTGCATTTCCCTAATGACTAAGGATGTTGAGTAATTCCTTAAATGTTCTTCAGTCATTTGAGATTCTTCTGTTGAAAATTCTGTTTAGATCTATATTTCGTGTTTTAATTGGATTATTTGGTATTTGGATGTCTAGTTTCTTGAGGTCTTTATATATTTTGGAGATTAGCCTTCTATCAGATGTGGGGGTGATGACTATCTTTTCCCATTCTGAAAGCTGATGTTTTCTTTTATTGACTGTGTCCTTTGCCTCGCAGAAGCTTTTCAGTTCCAGGAGATTCCCCCTTAAAACTTTTGTTTGTTTATTTGACTCTCTATAATATCCTAGATATTTTGCAAACTTCTTAAATTGCTTTGTCCTCAATTTTTCAAGTTTTCATGTAGGTCTTAAAAGACTCTCTAGGTCTTAAAATCCTTTCATTTAACGGACTGTAAAAGGTGTAAAAATAGTATTTGTCTAATGAATAAAAATACTGACATGAATAATGGGTAACAGCATGAGTTAATATATGAGGACATTTAAGAGAGTATCAAACTATGATTATTTGAGAAAATTAGAAAGCTAAGTTCATTAAATTTATTAACCTGAACTATAGCAGAGAGTTGGTATTTTAGTCAAATACACTTTAGTTTTGTCCCTCAAAGTGATAAATGTAAAAGAAATACAGAAGATGGAAAAGAAGTTCAAAAAATGGTAGTAACTAAATGTACCAGCTTTTTGATATGGTTCAGAAGTAAGCAAGTACTATAGCAATGGAATAAGGGAATGGATGATTTTGAAAAACAGATTTCAAGAGAAGTTTGAGAAAAGAAGTGGAATTTGTTTCAGACTAGTGCACCACGATGGATGTAAGTTGAAGTCACAAAAAGAACTTCAGGACAAAAAGCACACTGATTAAGGGAGATGATGCATTCTCTGCTGCACACCTTGTACACAAAGAATCAAGAACAACTTGCCAAAGATGTCTATGCTTGAACTGGAGTGCTAGGAAGTGTATACACACATTGAGCTCTGAAATCCAAGGGTTGAAATGACACAATTCATGAGGCAAAGGTAAGGAAAGAGAAGAATGTTAACTGCAGCCCTTTAGTAATGCTACTTTAGGGATTCAGACCTGTAGTGCTGATTCCTTAAGAGAATGATCACAGGGGAAAAGAAAAGGTACATGAAGGACATTGTATCAAAGATATAGGAGGAACATATTTTAATAAACAAATATATTACAAAATAATGTACAAAAACAGCAGTGTCCTAAGAACAATACTAGCATTCACTACACTACTATGTATTTATTCACTCCAATGCCCAATACAAACTTAATAATTAATTAGCATGAAAATTTTAGCTTATGGATGTTAGGAAGACTACTTTAAAAAACATTAGATCTTATGAATTTACATTCTATTCTGGTCAACATTTGATGAGGGTGGAAAATATAAAAGTATGTCCGATGGTAATTTAACCTAAGACAAGATTTTTCTCCTTGGCTTCCCTACAACAAAGACCATACATAACTCTTGAAAACAAATGTCTACACTGACCGAAAGTGATCTCACTGACTGGGACTTTCATTAAAATGAATTCCAAACCTATTCCTTCTACCTGTTTCCAAGCCAATCATTCTGAAGAACTTGTTGACTTGATCTACCCTTCAAATAGTTGATGATATCCTACAATAATTAACCAAGAAGAAGGGCAAAACTTCCTAATGTCCTGCTATCAGCTAATGCATTGTGACCAATGCTTAATCCATTAGGATTTAGTTTATTACATTTACAGAACAGGTTTGGTAATAATGACTAGCCAGTATAACATCAATTTCTACTATAAACTGAGCATTATTTTCAATTTCTATAATATTGTAATTGTCCTCTCAAGCTTAATCTTAGGAAAAGTACAGAGTCTTTCAAAGAGAAATTATTTTAAAGGTTCATGATACAGCTACTCCAAAAATCAGGTGAGACTATGTCCCTCAACTATTAAATGACTACTTTTTCCATATCTCTGTGTATACTTCTCTCTCTCTACCTCCTTACCTCAATGCCAGATTTGTGTGGGTGATGTAAAATGGTTTATTAAAGACAGTTGTATTGCTGACCACCAGAGAAACTCTCTTCCGTTACACTTCACAGGGTTAGTTATGGATTTCTATGAGAAATTGCTCTAATTCTGCCAAATTCCTCTCAATGTTTGCATATCTATCCATCTGTGACAATCAATAGTGAGTTGTCAACATACATCTATCAGGTTGTGCATGTTGAATACTCATGTACTCATTTCCTTAGTAGAGAGGAGAAAATAGTGTTTTCGTAATATTTCAAATAAAGTAAAAACTAAGGTTGTATTTCACTAGTAAAATAAATGACAAGTATAATTAGTCTGTAGCTAACGTGGTCTATGGTTCACCTTTGATCTGTTTTGTGACAGAAAAACAAAGCAAATTAATTGAATTAAATTAATAAATAGTTTACACACTGTATCATGTTATTAACTTAAAAACCACTAAAAGACTCCACATCTAAATTGTTTCATCTCTGCCCAGGCCTCATTAAGTATGAAATATGTGACCATGTAAATGAGAGAGCAAAGCAGAAGTTGGCCTAAGACAATCAATGGATTCTCAAGAGGCCAGCTAGCATCTGTGGGGAGCACCTTGTGCAGCTGAGTTCAGGGACGCTTTGTCTTTACCTCCCTTTCCATGACTGACACTGATATATTTTTTGGGCATGCAGAAGGTCAAATAACTGAAATCTGGTGCTCTTTGGGTAGTTTGGGCCATAGTGTCTGTCTGAGCTGGGTGTTTGCACTGACAGCTTTGCCTGGACTGACTACTGAAATTCTAGGGGAACATTTTTTGGGAAGCCCAGCCTTAACTCCAGAAATCAAGTAGCTCCTTAAGGATATGTAGTTTTTGTTTTAATAATTTGAGAATGGGTTTTATTTTTTCATGTTTGTGCCCTTTACTAGATACATGCTCTGCATCTCTGATGGTGATATAATATAGTTAATTAGATGTATGCATACATTTGTTATAATCAAATTAAGCTAGTTAATATTTTTATCTCCTCAAGCATTCATTACTTGCAGGGATTAGACACCATGGACTTTTCCAGTACTTGTGGAATGCTTTTTAGTTTGTTGTGAGGTGAATTACCTACTCCTACTGTACTATAGAGCCCTAGAACTAACTAATTCTCAGCCTTTGCATTAGTTCTTAATGTCTGACCTCTAGTCACTTACTCACTCCTTACTTGTCCCAATCTCTAGTGACCACTATTCTACTCTTTTTCATGAAATCAAGTATTTTGAGCATCCAAAACTGAGTAATAACATGTAGTATTATAGCATAAGTGTACGACAGACCTTAGCAGAACAGTAATTAGAGTTCTTTGTTAGGGTAAACCACACAGCACACTTTTCATACAGCCTCAAGAGGAATTAATATGACTGTTACCATCTAACTAGCTAAATATGATGCTGGGTCTAATGCAGTAAAGGGAACATTTGAGCCATCCCATAAAAGAATTTAATGCTAGACAATAGAGACTTATAGACAAGAATGGTTGTGTGTGTGGTGCATGCATGTATATACATATGTAAATATTTTGTCTATGTCTGGAGTTTTCACCCTACTCCAAAGGTCAGGGATGACTCTGCGGAATAACGCATGTTTCTTTTACTGAATATTTTAATGTTCAAGTCCTTATTATTGCTTTTAATATATGAGCTGCTTTTATACTCTTCCTCTAAATATAACAGATCTGCATTAGAAACTATACAAATGAAGGCATAAAATTAAAAGTTTTTAAATGTAGTTTTAACTAGAAAAGCAAAATGTAAAAATAGTATTTATTATATGGTAACTGCTCTATTTTTGTTGTTGTTTCTATGGCAAACAACCTAACAAAACAACTTATAAGGGGAAAGAGTTTATTTACCTTATAATTACAGGCTGAAGTCAACCATTGAAATCAAGAGAGTCAAGGCAGGAACTAAAGTACCTAATGTCATCAAGTCCACAGTCAGGGACAGAGAAATGAATACTTTGAGGCTGCTTGCTTTTGCTCCAGATAGTTTTTTTTTTCATATGTAGTTTGGGAAACACGGTCACTTACAATGGACTGAGTCTTCCTATATCAATTAACAGCCAAGACACACACACTCATACAAGCTGATATGATGTAAATAATTTTGAATTGAAAGGTTCTTCTCAGGTAAGCTGTAAGAACAACAAAAATGAACAATAAAGGTAAATATGGATCAATACTATACATTCTATTGATGATATGTTAAGACATTTTAATACAATTTTTAAACAAAGTACATGTCATGGCCACTTCATTACATTGTTATTCACTGACAAGTAAGAAAATTGATAATGCAATCACATGATTCCTTAGCAGCATAGGTTTTATGGATGCTTTAAAAGGATTCCCTGTTTCTTTTTAGTGTATAAATATTCAGTTTAAAAAGAGTTTAATCTATTGTAAAAATTTTCCCAATTACCGTGTCACTGAAAATAGAAGTTAGCTAATTTCTGTTCCTCATGCCTGCTTTGACAAGACTATGGAACAATTGTATTTGTTGAATATATTTCCTTGCCTTACATGACAGGAATGCTGTTGAGCTATTCTTTTTTTTTATACTGTATACTCCTACATAATTAATGGCATATTTTCATGTTACAACCATTTAAAACCTCTGTGGACAATGTTTGTCAAATCTGTAGACCAATATAATACCCAAAGGATAAAGTTCATTCCGTATCAGATAATGTTATTCCCAAGAGTTTCACCATCCATATTGTGTTCAATTGTATACCTTTTATACTGTGGCATATACTCTACCAAAGCATCCATTCTCCTATTCTAGGTCCTGACTTCTGCTCATGCTGAGAGAAGTTTTGCTAGTAACCTGAAGCCTTAGACATGGGGGAAAAGTTTATTCTTGTTAGATGTTCATTTTCAAAAGACAGCCATGCACATCTAACAGACATCAAAGGAAGTCCATTCACTCAAGTTAAATGTTGGTGTCTGGAACTGTCAATTTCCTTCAAAGGTCAGGGGCTACTCTGGTGAAAAACACATACTTCCTTGCTCAATACTTTATTTTATTTTATTTTTTATTTTACTACATTTTTATTGTTTTATTGATATATACATTTTCAATGCTATGTTTCTTGTAATTATTCAGATATGAGCTGCTTTTGTTCTCATCCTCTTACCATAGTATTGGAAGCAACATAAATGGAGACATAAAACTAAAAGATTGTGTGTTTTACTTTTAAAAAGTGTCCTAGTCGTTACCACAAATAAAGCAAATTTCCATAGGCTGATACTAGTAAATGTATACCAGAAACAATACCAAGATTAGGGAAACATCTGACACAAAATAAAAAGGTGAAACAAAGTGGAAATAAACCCAATCCTATCACACTTTGTCCTCTGGGACAAAAATGGACCAATTTGCAACCCCACCAAGCAGTAGCATATATATATATATGCTGCCGAGAAAAGGCACACAGATGCCAAATGGGTGCATTAACCCCCCTTGGCACAGTTAATGTAGACATGCCCTGAGGGATCCATATAAGACCCATCTGTTCAGTCAAGCATTTGCTTAATTGTGTCAAATGCCTGGCAAATGCAGTGTCAGTTAATAGATAATAGATATGTAAATGCTGTTTGTGTTCCTGTACACATGCCCAATAATGTTAGAATACAAACATAACATTTTTTAAAAAGAATAATTTCTTGTTGAAGATAAAATGAAAGTTTTAGGACCAGCAGTATTCCTACTTATGATAGGCCAAACTATAATTCAACTGACGGCTTTAGGACAACATCACCTTCTAGGGATGCTAGCTACCACTCTATTTTTCCTAGAAATACAGATGATCATGTTATTTACCTACAAATTTAAACAGGACCAGTTTACTAGCTTCCTGAATACCAGCATGTCAACAAAGATGAAGTAAGCATCAGGAGTGACAGAAGAATGCAGCTTAAGAACCCCGTCAATCTGAGCACTTGTGCCAAGAAACATGTGAGGTAGGCACTCTGGAAATGTAGATGGACTGCATGGGCACCAGCTCTGTATTAAGAAATTGGAAGGTAATAAAATTTGGACCCGTATGCTTATTCCAATATGGAAATACAAAACACAATAGAGACCCTTAATAAATTCCCAGTTCCTACTTCACATGCTATCACTTTGCAATACTTTGCTTAAACATGAAGAGGAACCGAATGAGTTTTTACATTAAACTGTCCATTACACCCTAACTGACAAGTTCTGAGAATTAAGTTCTTAATATCCCCTTTCCCCTCTGTGATGCAGACCTATTATCAGTGACACATTTGACAACTCTGAAGGAAATGGCTGCCAACATGTTTGAGAGGATGTTAGATTGACACTTCAGAACACAGCAGTTCTTTCTAGGTTTTATGACAGGAAATCCTTACAGCTTCCTTTTCATTTTTAAAATAGCCTTTAAGAATCACTTTCAGTTGTACTTTAGACACAGAACATCTTAAGCCTATGTAGAACATAAAGCACTTAAGTGGAGCTTGATGCACTCTTCAGGTCTTCCAAAATAACGAATCAATTTTGATACTGACAGCCCATCTGCTAGAAATAATTTCCATCACTTTCATTTCTTCATGTCCATATTTTTATTTTTGTTAGAACTGGAATCCTAGTGTTTTCTAGGAGAAACAGATTTTAGCCTCTATTTGAGGAAAACAAGTGAGATGCATCTTCCTCATTAAGTTTTGACAACATTATATATGAACTATATATAATCAAGGTTTAAAAAAGACACAGCCTCTGTTTAGTATTAAAACTAAATATCATAATTCCCTAAGGAGGAATTTCCACATAGTCGGTGGAACCTACACTTGCTCAATGTTAGGCAGTGAAGGACCAGTTCAGGAAAATGTAGAGCTAAGCTATTTATTATTCCAGATCTGCTTCATAAAAAACAGTGTGTTTGTGAAGGGATCTGGAGCATTCGAATATTCTAATACTCTCTTTCTGTTGATCTACTACATTTGTGTTTACACCACAAACAAGCCATTTTGGAATTCAGATTCTAAGTGCCATGGTTGAATGAAACGCAACCATTAATGAATTTTACCTTTTGAGATTTTGTGAATGGACTCTGGGCAGATGAGGATGGAATCTGAGGGATCAATTTGGAAAGGATATAGGGGGAGAGTACTGGGAGGGACAAATGGAAAAGGGCATTTCCTGGTCAGGTGTAAATCTGGCACAAAGGAACCTCCCAGGAATCTACAAGGACGACCCCAGCTAAGACTGTTGGCAATAAGGGATATTGTAGCTACACTGTAGTATCCTGGACAGACCAACTCCTGTGAACAGGCAAGAGTTCCAGTGGAGAAACTGGGACACTAACCCAGTCACATATCATTCAACGTACAGTTCGTCCTGTTTATGGGATATGCTGGGGTAATGGTGGCCTAGATAGTAAGGGAGTGGCCGATCAATAACTGGTTCTGCCGAAGACCTGTGCCATGAGAGTAAGTCCACCCGTGACACTGCCTGGAACACCAGGATCCACAGGTTGGATGACCCAGACACCTACATTAGAACGAAACAAGACTGGAGAAAAAAAAAGAATGTCACCGAAGTGATGCCTAACTGTACCAGGCTTTTTCTCTTGTGTCACCAACAAGCTCCCAAATCATGACACAGAGAATTATTAATTTTGAATGCTCGACCTAGCTTAAGCTCATCTCTGACTAGCTCATTTTATGTAACCTTTCTCTTTATGGGCATTTTGCCTTGGGGCTTTCTACCTTTACTTTCTTTCTTTGTCTTACTCTATGTCTGTTGACTGGCAGCTGCCTGGCTTCTAGTCCCGGGTGTCTCCCTCATTCACTCTTCCTTCTCTTATTCTTTTTCCTTCTCTCAAGCCTAGATTTCTCTTTCTACTTATTCTCTCTGCATGCCAGCCCCACCTATCCCTTCTCCTACCTATCTATTGGTCATTTAGTTCTTTATTAGACCAATCAGGTGCCTTAGGCAGGCAAGGTGAAACAAAGGTAACACCTCTTTATATAATTAAACAAATACAGCAAAAATAAAAGTAACAGACCTTTACTTAGTTAAAGTAATATTCTGCAACATAAATAAATGAAACACATCCTTGCCTAGTTAAAATAATATTCTACAACATGTAATAATGGTCTGCTATGCACATAGAATAATGGCTAGCCCAATTATTATTAGACGGGCTTCATCCAGAAACTAATGGAAATAGACACAGAGACTTACAGCCAAACATTAGTTTTTGCCTAGGGAATCCTGCTGAAGAGAGGGGGGAAGGATTGTAGCAGCCAGGGAGGTAGAGGACATCACAATAAAACCCACATAATCAACTAACCTGGGATCATAGGGGTTCACAGAGTCTAAATCAGGAACCAGGGGCCTGCATGAGACTGATAAATGCCCTCTGCATATAAGGGACCATTGTGTAGCTTGATCTCTGTGGGACTTCTAAAAGTGGAAACAGTGCCTATCTCTGACTCTTTTCTTGGCTTTGGGAACTTATTTCCCATACTAGGTTGACCTACCCAGCCCTAAATGAAGGGGAGGTGCTTACTGCAACTTGATATGCCATGTTTGCTTGATATACACGGGAGACCTGTCCTTTTATAAACCAAAAATAGAGGTGTAGATGGGGGGTGCAGAGAGGGGTAGAGGAAGGATTGGAAGGAGAAAAAGGAGTAGAAACTGTGGCCTGGATGTAAAATAAATACACACACACATATGCTGGCAAAAATAAATAAACATTCTTTACTTTTTAATCAATGTCTACTTTTTTACTCTTTTCCTTCTGCAGTGTGAGAAAAACACTTCTAAACCAGTAACATTATCTTAACAGCTGTGGTCAGGTATGGTATGAGAAAGGGGGAACATCTGTGTTCAGTAGATACCACCAGTTTCAGGACATTTAAAATGCTAACACAAAGACTGGCAGAGTGCTGGTCCAATGCAATTCCAAGTCCAGACTGAGCCACAAACACGTAGTGGGCAGACAGCGTATAAGGTGGCATTGGTTCCAATGGGAGCCTTTGCCTAAATCTCAAACATAATAGACAGGAAGGAGAGCAGCTGTTTGGTGCCTGTGCATCAGTCAGATAATAGCATTCATTACAGAGGAAGATATCAGTGTATGGTTTGGGTAAAAAAAAATATTTCTCCTATATTGGAAGTAGCATCAGTTAAATTCTCACATATTACTGATCCCTGCTTTCTGGTACTGATAATGAATCTCCTAATTTCCTGAGGCTTCATTTTCCATTGCTGAGGGAATAGGATGTTGTAAGCTTTTTGAACAACACAATCATATCAGGGAGACTTAAATTTTTAATAGCCGTGTGGTTTGTTTTAGCCCTAAAATAAAGTCTCATGTTTAAGAGTAACTTCTATTTGAAAAAATAATGAACAATCCAGGTTTAAATAAGACATTCAGCTATATGTAACTGTGAAGAGTCTCCCTTCAGTTTCCTAGTACTAGATAGAAAACCACACAAATGGGTGATGCTTGAAACTAGCACCAGCAAGATGCTGTCTGTCATTGGAACTGCATCCTCCACCAGGGCTGAGAAACATTAATGTCCTTTATACTCTGGGACATGTGAGAGAGCTACATATGATTATTTATTCACAACTGCTGTACATATATCAGAAATCGTAGTGCAAGGTATTATAAAGAGTTAAGTTACAATTTCATTTGTTCAAATTATACTGGATAAGTAGAATATAGATAAGAAATGATTCTATTTCTAACTCTCCAAATACTGGTTTTTATTATTTTCTCAAAATTCTTTGAAAACTATATGGCAGTATTTTTAGACCATTTCTTTCTTCTCCCATCTCAGCAAATGGGAAGCCAATTGGCATTTCCACCACTCGTTCTGAAAGCCTCATCTGACAGATCCAACAGCTTTTTCTAGCTTCTAGCTTCCAAATTACCACAGGCTGTTTTGGTCAATTTTTCTGCCACTGTATAACACAGATTGCCTTTCTCCAGCTTCTAATGGTATTTTATGGTCTTTCGAGACTCCAGCCGTAGCACCCTCACCATATGTATCAGTACCTACCATTGCCAAGTACTAAATTTCCATGTATATATTTTAGGTTTTTAAACATTGTCTTCACTGTTATTGCCTTTGTCTTATCATCATCATCATCATCATCATCATCATCATATTCCACCTAAATGTACCCAGTACAATATATATTTAAGGATTCCCTGAATTTAGTGACTAAATAGCACTGACAAATTATTTCTCAGTATTTGACTGTGTTCTTCTGTTGTTGCTATTTGGTGCCACTTACGTTTCTCAGGCCATAATAATGTCTTGTCATAGGTTGGAGGGCACACAGTGATATTTAGCTGTCACTTTTCCACCACTGGGCTGACTAGAACAGCTACAATAGCTGAATGTAACTCTTCACATCCCTCATTGCAAGGTACCTTCATACTGAAAATAAAACATGCTCTCTAGGGCTACTCTAGGCCTGGCTTAGAAGAAAATATAGGTGGCAGAGAGAATCTCAAGTAGTACCAAATGAAGGGCTGTCCCAATTCTGAGTGTTACACTCATAACACTAGGTAACCAATGAAGAATAATTTTTATACTTATCTACAATTGAGGTGGTATTTAAATAAAATTTTTTGTGTTTTTTTTTTAGAATAATACCATTATTCTAATCACAAACTTCATTTTAGGGCAAGATAAAATGACTTTCTTTTATTTGGCCTTTTATTAGTTCTTTCAGAATTTTGTAGAATATGTTTGGATCCTATTTACCCACACCTCAAAGTTTCTTTCAGGTCCATGCACCCTTAACCAATCCATATTGTTTCCTTTTATTATTCATTAATTAAGTCTAATTTGTGCTACCACATACTGTTAGATGTGCAGTCTTCAACTGAAGCTTGGTCTACCTAACAATAGCAAAACTGTTCAAGGAAACTAACTGTTCTTTTTCTAGTAGATAACAATTGTCAACAGTTCTGCTGCAGGAGCTCTCGCAGCACAGTTTCTTGGCTAGAGCTGAGATTTTATGTTCATCTCTCCTATATATGCTACTATTTTGTCTGGTTTTGTTTATAAGACCCTTGGGCAAGCTGTCAAAAGTTCTGTGAGTTCATATGTACAGTGCCCTGCTGTGCCAGAAGGTCACTGTAGATGAACTTGCTGACATGATCTTACTTCTCACATATCCTGGCCTTCAGCATTGTAGCACAAGCTCCACTTGAAATAAAGATATTCTTCATTAGTACTAGTAAAAGCTTTTCTAAAAATGTAAATATTCTAATGCTATTTCTCTGTCCATGTCATTTGTCTGTTTGCTGAACAAACCTCTATTTCTTCATGGGAAAAAGGAAAAAATAAATAGCATGTTTTAACAAAAAACAAGACACAAAAAACAGGAAATGCTATCACAAACATACCTTTTTAAAATGGTGAAACAAACCACTGTCTATGTAAGTCAGATTCATAGCAGGCAGCAAAAGAGATACTCAGTGGGAAAGTATTAAATGGAGACACTAATTACCTAAGGAGATCAAGGCTTAAGGACTCATCCAGGGCAGGGTTAAGAAAAAATAAAAATAATAACTTCAGCATAGTATTTTTACACTCAAATATCAAAGAACATAAATGCAGTGTTATTAAAAGAAGTAAGAAGGAGAAGAGGAGAAAAGAAAGAGGGAGAGGGTGATAGAGAGAGGGGAAGAAAGGAAGGAAGGAAGGAAGGAAGGAAGGAAGGAAGGAAGGAAGGAAGGAAGGAAGGAAGGAAAGGAGGAAATAGGGAAGGATGGAAGGAAGTAAAGAAGACAAAGGTGACATTCCCATATTCCTATGTAGCCAGTATCAGTTTAGTATCAAAACCAGTTAAAGACACACACACACACACACACACACACACACACACACACACACACAGGAAGAATGAGAAAAGAAAACTGTATGCTAATATCGCTAATGAACAAATCTCAAAATATTTGCAAACAGAATACAGAAGTACATTCAAAGAGATTATCCACCCTGACCAAGTTATTTTTATTCATGAAATTCAGGTGTGGTTCAGTACAAACAAGCCAATAAGTAATAATCCACAGAAATGTACTTAAAATCAAAAACCACATGATTATCTGAAAAACTGCAGAAAATGCCATTGATGAAATAAAATGTGCCTTTTTGATAAAAGTCCTAGAGTATAGGATTAGCCAAAATATAATTCAATATAATACACAGCTACTATAAGTCTTAAATGGAAAAAAGATTAAATTAATCCAACTGAAGGCATGAATGACACATGGATGTTTATTACTCCCCCTCTGTTTCAATATTTTGATTGAAATACTGCATGAAACAATAATGTAAGAGAAGGAAAATAAGTAGAATATAAATAAGGGAAGAAGAAATAAAATAATTTCACTTTATAGAAGATATGATACTGTACATTAGAGATCCCCTAAATCTGGCCAGGAAACTAGAAATGATTAATAAATTCAGCAGTGTGTCAAGATATAAAATCATACTGCACAAAGTAATAGTTTTTCTATACCCACAGCAAACATACAGAGAAGAGATGTTGAACACTCATAATAGCCTCAAATAAATGAAAGTATTTATTATTAATCAACCTAAGTAAGATAGTGAGAGGCCTGTACAATTAAAACTTTAAACCTCCAAAAAAGGATAGAAAAGGTACTAGAAAATGTAAAGATATTTTATGCTCATGTTGGTAGAACTAATATTGTGAAAATGACTGTCCAAATGCAGCTTATAGATTCAATGAATCCCAACCAAAATTTCCATCTCATGCTTCAGAGAAAAGAAAAATCCTTTAAAAAATCATATAGAATACTCCATAGTCAAAGCAGATAGTCAAAATGCCACAGATAGTCAAAGAAATCTTGAGCATAAAAAACAATACTGTAGGGATTAATATTTTGATTTCAAGATATATTAAAGACCAGGTGTAATAAAGCAAGATGGTACTACACAAAAACAGGTATGCAAACAAAGTGATTAAAATTGATGACACAAGAATGAGTATCTAAATGTGATACTTGGAACACTGAAAATATCCACAGTAATCTAAACAATACAGGTGTAGAAAATGCCTTTCTGAATAGGACCCCATTTGCACAGGATTTCGGTCCGACAACAAGTGGAATCTCATAAAACTAAAAACTTCTGCACAGCTGATAACAATTGAGTGAAGAGAATAGGAAAGATTCTTTGCCAGCCAAACATCTGACAGAGGATTTATATATGAAAAATAGAAAGAAAAAAGAAGAAGAATCAAAAGACTCAAATTATCCACTGAGTAAGTGGCTTTTCAATTTGAACAGGAAGTTCTCAAAGGAAGAAATACAAATGACCAAGAAATTTTTCCAAAAATATTCAGTGTCCCTAAGATTAGGAAAAAGTCAAAATAACTTTGAGATTTCAACTAAACCCAGTCAGAATGCCAAAATTTCAATCAACATTAATGCAGGAGGGTATCAGGAAAATGCAATCATCATTCACTTTTACTAATATTTTGAACTGGTCAAACAATAATGCATATCAGTGTATAGAATTCTCAAATTTTTCAAAATGAACACATGACCCCAAAATACTACTTCTTGGAATATCCCGAAAGGACCCAGCATCTCATTATACAGAAACTTGTTTGGCCATGGTCACTGACTCTCTGCTGACAAACAGTCCATCACTGAGGAAAGTTAGAACAGGGATTCAAACAGGACAGGAACTTGGAGACAGAAGCTGAGGTGGAGGCCATGAGGAGTCATTAGAAAATACAGAGCAAATTTAGAGGTCATGAAAAATCAGTAAACAAAACAGAAATCTACACTGGGGTTATAATTAGAAAATGTTATTTTTACAGAGTGTAAAGAGCCCTTTAAATTCAGAAAATGACTGCAATAGAAACACTGAGATTATGAAGATATTTTTCTATCAATATGTTTATGAGGGAAATGATAAAATTACATTCGGGAATAGGTATTAGTTATTTAAAGAAAATCAGCTACTTTTGTGTTAAGAATTCAAATTATTAACTGGAATATTGAGTAATACTCTAGATACTCATCTGGATTTATTGAAAGAAACATTACAATTAGGGAAACTGGTAATAAAGATTAAACATTATTATTTCAGTGAAATACTTTATATTAAACATCAAACATGCATTACTATCTCAATGAAAATTTTTATTAAACATTAACAATATATTATTATTTGGGTAACTATTTCAAAGTGAAATGAAATTTTGTAGAAAGTTAAAGGCCTACCAGGCCAAGAGGAGACAACCTGGAGTCTGCCAGGTGCTGACAGAGGTCCTGATCGTGCCTAGCCAAGGAGGGGTAACCACACAATGTCAACAAATAAGAACACTTGGGTGCTGGGAGGGCACATAGGATTTTCCCTATGGTTAAATAAATGAGTCTGCCCTGTTCCTTTCACCGGACACCTGACATCTGCATTTATTGATATTGTATCTTTTCACCCCTCCCGTGAGGGAGATGTTGGGGCCCAGCTATAAAATTTAAACTTTATGATTAAAAACTACAAAATGCTAATATGAATACAGTGTAATGAAAATCCCATTATTGTGTGCCAGGACATTTACATTATATAATTATTGTTGACAATAATATTATACCCATATCTGTTGACAATAATATTATACCCATATCACAAAAACCATAAAATTTATAATCTATGGGAAAACTCTGCAGATTCCACTAGCTTATTCCTAGTTTTCAGAGACCATCTTACTATTATAAGTGTAAGTGTAAGATCAGCTCCCATGGTACCAGAAAGTACTATATAAGTTTAAAAGGAAGAAAAACAATTACATAATTCTACCTAGCTGTAGAATTGTCATTGTACCATGGAAATGACCACTAGGGTAAGGTATCTGAAAATGTGTAATAAGTGTCAGTTTAAAAACCAATCCATTAACCTAGTATAAGAGTGGCTTAAGCAACATTTAAATATGCCATGAAGAAGTATCAAATTCTTGATTGTGTACACTCTGTAAAGGTATCTCAGCCTTTCGAATCCCAATGAGACATGTGTCTATATTTTCAAATTTCAATCTTAACTTATTTCTTATTGATAAATGAATATTAACTGATGAAAACCTAATATATTTGAGGAACTATTTGGTAAAGACAATTTTTGAGTATTTACACAAAACTTTTTCAAAAATCTCTGCCACATACAAATCCAAGAATCCTAATTAGTGAAGCCCAAACTAAAAGTTTGTACTCGAATTCATCTAAATTTAACATTATACTTCTATATATAAACCCATGGTTTCCCCTCTAGGGAAATCACAAGATCAGGATTTAAGTTTTATTCCAATTTTCTCATTTGTTTACTGAGAGTAATAGCACCTAAATATTATCACCCAGGCAGCATGTGACAAGCTGGTAACACAGAGCCAAAGGGTTGTGCGAGAGGATCTTTAAACAAATAACTTTAAACTATTGAGAGTGATGGAAACGTGAATTATTTAATATGTAAAAGTTTTCTATGCATTCTTAAAGAATATGCATGCACAAACTGTATAACTACCACAACTACTTTTTCCAGATCTTATTCTTTATTCAATGGCTATAAAAGATATATTCTGTCAGTCAAATAAAAACGCTTAAGACATGATTCTCAGTCTTCATTACTTTGGGGTGAAAAACTATAGATCTAGGAGTGATAATAGTATTTGGTCCCCCCTTAAAGTATATGTGTAGCTTGGTCTTTCTTGTAGGAAAGTGTGGGAGCAGGAAGTTTGACTCTTTTTCTGGCTTTTGAGACCCTGTTCCTTGTATTGGATTATATTGCCCAGACTTAATACAAAGGATTATTATTTTAAGATGTGTTACATTTGTTTATGCTGTGGAATATTTCTTTAATGATACAAAGATGTGCTGCATTCTTTTATGTTACATTTAGTGATACCTTGTCTAAAGCACCTGATGGTCTAATAAAGAGCTGAACAGCCAATAGCAAGGCAGGAGAAAGGATAGGTGAGGCTGGAAAGCAGAGAGCATAAATAAAAGTAGTAATCTGTGAGGAAAAAAGGAAGCAGGAACAAGAGAAATCAAGGAGCAAAAACAAAAAGAAGTGGCCAGCCATCCAAACAGCCACAGAGTAAGAGAAAAAGTAAGGTTACATAAGCAAGAAAAGGAAAAGGTCCAGAGGCAAAAGGTAGATGGAATAATTCAAGTTAAGCAAAGCTGGCTAGAAACCAGCCAAGCTAAGTAAGATTAAGACTCAATGTGCATTGTTTATTTGGAAGGTGTTTGATTGGCCCTTAGATCTTAAGAGAGCTAAGATCAAAACAGCAAAGAAAACAAACAACAACATTACTGCAACTTGATATGCCATGTTTTGTTGAGATCCATGGGAATCCTGTCCTTTTCTGAATAGAAAAAGAGGAGGAGTGGATGAGGGTAAGGGAAAGAGGGGAAGTCGGGAGATGGACTAACAGGACAGGAGGGAAGAGAAATTGCTGTCAGAATGTAAAATAAGTAAATTAATTTTAAAAATACATTGTAATACAACAAGAGGAAGTAGAATGACTTTTATTCCTAAAG
This sequence comes from Ondatra zibethicus, assembly GCA_004026605.1. Lineage (NCBI taxonomy): Eukaryota > Metazoa > Chordata > Mammalia > Rodentia > Cricetidae > Ondatra > Ondatra zibethicus. The sequence goes on along the minus strand of PVIU01012352.1, from coordinate 21,087 downwards.
AGGAACTGTGGTCCTTCAACAACAGGTAATTAAATGCTGCAATTGGAGAAATACAAACTCCATCCTAAACAAAATATGGTATAAGATAAAAAGGATGTTCAATTTGACAGATCACTGGCCTTCTGCCTTGTTCTACTGTAAACATCATATGGTGCCTATAAAAGTATATGAGTTCCTGTAGAAGAGCCAGGAAAAAGGATTATTAACTAAATTATTTACAAAAACCTTCTGAATCAAATAGAGAAGTGAGAAGGAAGCACAGCAAAGAAGAATGTGGGAAGTCTAAGCATAGCCTGATCTAAAACAGTATTTTGGGAATAAGAATGACAGTAGAAAATTCTCAATGAGAGATAATAGGACCGACGTCTACAGCAAGTACCCTCTAGAAGTTAGCCATTACCTTATACTGACGAAGACTCATATCTGGAGCACAGACCTAAACAGAGAACTCTCAACAGAGGAATCTAAAATGGCTGAAAGACATTTAAGGAAACGTTCAACATCCTTAGTCATCAGAGAAATGCAAATCAAAACAACTCTGAGATTCCATCTTACACCTGTAAGAATAGACAAGATCAAAAACATGGATGACAACTTATGCTGGAGAGGTTTGGGGGAAAAGAGAACATTTCTGCATTGCTGGTGGGAATGCAAGCTGGTACAATCCCTTTGGATGTCAGTGTGGCGATTTCTCAGAAAATTAGGAAACAACCTTCCTCAAGACCCAATAATACCATTTTTGGGTATATATCCAAAGGATACTCAATTGTGCCACAAGGACATATGCTCAACTATGTTCATAGCAGCTTTGTTTGTCATAGCCAGAACCTGGAAACAACCTAAATGCCCCTCGATCAAAGAATGAATAAGAAAAATGTGGTACATTTACACAATGGAATACTACACAGCAGAAAAAAATGACAGCTTGAATTTGCAGGAAAATGGATGGAGCTAGAAAACATTATTTTGAGTGAGGTAACCCAGACACCGAAAGACAATTATCACGTGTACTCACTCATAGTTGGTTTTTAAACATAAAACAAAGAAAGCCAGCCTACAAACCACATTCCCAGAGAACTTAGACAACAATGTGGACACTAAGAGAGACTTACATAGATCTAATCTACATGGGAAGTAGAAAGTAGAAAAAGACAAGATCTCCTGAGTAAATTGGGAGCATGAGGACCTTGGGGGAGGGATGGAGGGGGGACGGGAGAGGCAGAGAGGGGAGCAAAGAAAAATGGAGAGCTCAGTAAATATCAATAAAAAAAGAATTTCTTGGTGAATCGTGTCCTTTAGCAAAGAAACAATTCTTAAGAGTAAAGTAAAGTTACAAAATGTGAACAATGAACACTCCAGCACCAGATGGCTGGATATCTGGATGAGACAACACAAGGTTCTATGATACCCTTCCATTCTCAGGAAATCAACTCTGGAGAGTGAATCTGATAGAGACTTCCCTAGTGTCCTAATTTTCTTCTTAAGAAGACAATTGTTGGGTACACTTTTGTGGCCTGTTCATCTCTATCTGTAAAGTCCTATAGATTCCCTAACACCTTACACACTCAATAGTCTGATTTTCACATAAATGGGAACACGATCCTTTTCATCATGCTTCCTACAATAATAATTTTATAAGCCAATACAGAGTGGTAGTATTGCTTACTATCTTCCTGTTTTTATAGAGGCTATGTGCTTTGTTAGAGGTTTGTTAGAGCTTGAGTGTCATGTGTTCTATGGAATTTAGCACTCTTTACTCATGATTCCCATTTAACTGACAGCATGCCATCTCAGTCATACTAACTATACCACCACTGGAAAGTCTTGCCCATTCCTAAAGGAGACTTTATTTTCTTGTCTCTGAGTTTGTTTCTAGCACTCTATAGTGGATGCTAAAACAATGTCCTGGTTATATTTCATATTTCAATAACACAAAGTAATGTTAAAAAAGAATGTATTTTGTTTGCCAAACAGCAGTTATTAAGGAAAACAAATCCACACTGAACACATAGCAACTGTCTTCTCCCTACCCTATCACTCACCTAAGCATGGCCTAGTACTCCATTGTGAGTAGGATATGATATAAGTAGCAGAAACAATAAGAAGCAGGGATTTCTGAGATGTATCACTAAAAAGCTAGCTCCTCTTCTGGCTCAATTACCAGGTGGATGTTCAAGCCAGTAGACTGCGGCAGAATATAACAGGATGTATAATCTAACCCAGTTCTATCACTGGGCATTTGTAGTTTGGGACAAGTTGGCTGGAGGTTGGAGCTTTTATTATAAAGTAGAAAGGTGACTTGGCTCATCACCTCAATTTTAGAAATTTGCTGTATTTTTGTGGATATTTTCCTAGAATGTTATATTAGGTGTAGAGTAGGCAAAGTGTACTAAGCAAGTTAAGTTTTATGTTTATTTTAATATGGTAAAATATGTTTTTAAAAATGATATCTTTCTACCTCACGGGGAAATTTAGATATAAATATAGATCCCTGGGAGGAATTCAACAATTATTCAGTCCAATAGCCAGAGATAAAAGCAAAAATAAAACTTTCTGTAAAGATAAAGATAGACATTTCATCAGTTTTAGAAGACTGTGTGAGACTTATGACCCTCTAAAAAGCAGATACCAAAATTGGATAAGAATAAAAGAGTATGTAGGGGTAAATGCTTGTTATGGGTAAAAAGAAGAAACAAGAATATGTAGAACAAAAGAGACCATTAAGGTAGAAAAAGGTGTACAATAAAAATCCCATGGTATAAAACATTTCTAAGTAACTCAACCAGGATGCCAGATTGTCCTCAGACAATCATTATCACTACAGTTAGAATTAACAAATGAAAATGGAGGATGCTCATCAAAATTCTAATTTCAAATCAACAAGCAATATTTAGTGTTAGTATTCCCCAAGTGTTTTCTACATGTTCCTTAAATTGCTAATTGTTCATCTGAAATTCAAATGGAATTGGCTGCTCAGCATTTAATTTGACAACCATAGTTACAAGAATTCCCTGGCAGTTAAGAATGAACTGACACTAGTAAACACCTTTCTTTAATCATGGTTTGGAAATGAGTAAGTGGAGGTCTGATATAAATAATATAATTGAAGAGATGGCAGATGGAACTGTCAACCAACTGTGCTTTTCACAGTAGGTAATATTGAAGGAGATGTGAGCAGCAAAACTCCTAGACAACCCAAAAAGAACTTGTTGCTCCGCATATGCATCCCCTTAAGTTTGGAGATACCTAGAGGTCTAGTGCTTTTGGCTGGCAGAGGGAAGATGATGAAATGGCTAACTGCTGATGGGTGAAGTAGAAAAAAAAACCAGCAAATGTATAGAAACAGGTGTGTAGTCAGTGTTTGTACTGACAAAGACTTTGGGCCTATTCCTAGTGCCAGAGCAGGGCAGAGAGTAAGATAACATGTCTATGGGCTTTTACACTTTCAAAAAAGTGATGCAGTGACTAAACATGGAGCACAGATTAGCAATGCCAATTAGTAAATAGTACTATGTGTAACAATTACATGGAAAAAAGGCAAGGAAAGACACAACCAACAAGTCAGAGACACCTCACCTGAGTGAGTCAGGAGGTGCATTTAAGAATTCCCAGTAATGAGGTATATCCAAAACCTGTAGAATGCAACAAACAGACTTCAAATCAAAACAGTTTACAGTGATAAAACACATTCCTTATTTATGTTACACAAGATCTACTAAATGCACACTGGAAGAAACCAACAACTGTGGTTTCTTCTTAATGTTTTTATGTTTTCATTGGTAAATTCATATGTAAAAATGGTTCACATAGATAATAACTACCATGCCTCGTCCAACTCCTCCCAGATCTTACATCCCCCTCCCAAGAGCATGTCAACATTTTTTTTAATAACCCACTGTTCCAAATAGTGAAGCCTATGTCTCCATGAGGGGAACCATAATTAGGAGCACAAACAACCTATGAGGGGTGCATTCCTGAAGAAAACTGATGCTTCCACCAATGGCCAGTGGCGAACATCAACCGCTCAGCTAGACGTGGAGTCAGATCAGCCCTAACCTATCAAAGCTAGAGTGTTGACTGGCTTGATGTTGTATGGGTCTTGTGCCTCTTAGTCTTTCTAATTCTTTATTCTCTGTCTTATTCAAGAATGCAGATTGGAGAAGAGAAAATGTTGAAAATATGATGTTCTCATAGAAAAGAGTAACTAAGCAAGCTGAAACATGTATGCTTTGTTAAGGTTAGATTAAAACTTTTACTTGTATCCTTGTCAATATTTAAGGCAAGCCATGTGACAAAACTCAAGCAATGAGAATGAAGGACCAATTTAGGAGTCACTAAAAAAACACAGGACAAAGATCACTGATGAATGGATGGCCCTATGCCAGCAAAGAAACAGCTATTTTGGAATTTTATCAACTAGTCATATTCTCATCTCCAAAATAGTAAGTGTTTGGAGTCCTAACATAAGCTCTCCATCTCAGAACCTGATTTTATTATAGATGGGATAAAGATGAATTCATGAGTGAACACTTTTACTGAATATAACTGACATTATTAAAGCAGGAAATTAAGACATCTGCTTATGCACAGGATGAAGACAAAGATTACCTTTTGCACATATCAAGTTGACATGTCTATAGAAAAATATCTTAACACTTGGGACAGTGCTGAGAACTGCTAGAGAGGTGGCTAGGGAACAGGAACACATTGTCCCTTAAAGGGCATAGGAGGGATTAAGTCTATCATTAAAAATTTTAGGTTGCTACTTCTCAGTTATGAAAACAAACTTTTGATTTCCAAGAAGCATTTTTTTTGCTACTTTGGTACAACAGATCCAGTAATCTACTAGAGGAATAATAATATAATTAATTTTAATTACCCTAAAAAAACTTAGTTTAGATATCAAACAACTATGAGCCAAGTTTAAACTAGATCAGTTTATCTTTTTACAATGAAAAAGAAGGATCTGATCTTACTCTTCTGGACTCTATCTCAGGAAGGGTTTATTGTATGATGTTTTCCTCTTTTGTCTTTTGAGGGACCTTCCACCCAGCTTCCAAATAAATCACACACAGCTTATTCTTAGTTATGAATGCCCAGCCTTCAATTGGCTTATTTCTTGCCAGATTTTCTTAAATTATCCCAACTACCCTTTGCTTCTGAGATTTTATCTTTCTCTGTTTCTGTACACCATTCTTTGCTTCTTTCTCTATGGCTTACTGTGTATCCTAGTGTCCCCCTCTTGCTCCTTGTTCCCTTCTCCTCCCAGAGGTCTCCTTCTATTTATACTCTCTCCCTGCCAGCCCAGCCTATCCTTGTTCCTGCCTTGCTAGTGGCCATTGATCTCTTTATTAGGACCATCAAGTGTTTTAGACAGCACAGTTTTAAGAAAACAATTGGAAGCCAAAAGTAAAATAAAAATAATTATACTCAAAATTGTTCTTGTTTGAAGAAACATGCGCTAGTTTTACAAATGAATAAACTTGAACTTAGAAGAATGTAAATTAGTTGCTCAAGATCAAGCAACTAATTAACAGAGTTGGAACCAGACCCAGACTCTTCAGTGCCTTCTTTAAATTCCATTACACTCTATTGACTTACCTTAGAGACTGCCGAGATATTTTTGGACTGTCTGAGCTCTGTTTTACTTTTGTTTTCTGTTTTACTTTTTTCCCATTTAACAACAGTGAAGAAGAGTCTGAAAGTGCCTCACACATTAAACATGGAGTAGCCTATGCTGAAGCAGTTATACCCTTCGCTACATGAGAGATTTAAACACATGTCTCCACATAAAGTCATTCATAACTCTTCAGGAGACCAATATTTCAAAGATACAAAGCATGGGGGAAAATCTATATGCACACCAACTGCTTAACACATAAACAAAATGAGGCATACAACATAATAGATTGCAACTTAATAAGAGGGATTAGTGTATGGACACATATTATAATGGGCATTATCCTTAGATATGGATACGTGCAGCTATTTTCTCTGAATTAAAATATTTTTCAAGGGAGGCAGAAAGAAGTTCATTGGGAAACTAGAAAGCTTATCAGCTTTAAGAATTGTTAATCTTCCAAGAGTCACAAGAAAATGCAGTAAGTCATATAAACAGCTTATATATGTTGAGTCATCACCCTTACTGGAGATTTTCCAGTGATGTAGTTCTCTTTGAATAACACAAGTTCTTCTAAATAATACCAATAATATTATCTGTTTACTTACCTAGACTTGGTGGAAACATTTCTTTGGTGTTTGGTCTTGGGATGATCAGTAGTTACCAGCAGGCTCCAGCACTACCAGCCTGTAGAGAGACAAAACACCATGGTGATAGGAATGTGGGATTGTAGAGGCCTCTTACCTTATGATGGCCAGAAATCAGAAATAAAAAAGACATAATGAGCCAGGTATAAGACACACCTTCAAAGGAACATCTGAACCTCTCCATCAAGGCCCCAGCTCTTCAAATCTTCTCAGCCCTAAGTTATCGAGCTAACTAAGTGAAACTGGAACTTTGCTGACCACCGATTCCTTCAGCGGAATAACCAGACAGATAAGGACCAATCATCTCATGAGCCCTCGGGGATGGTACTGTTCAAAACTAAGCAACAATAAAAAGATGGTATGTAAAAAAACGAGCATGCATTTGCTAAAAGACAAGTCTTTCCTTATTTTAAAATATCAAGGAAAAACGGTCTAGAAATGTTTACGTATTTTTACTAATTTAAATCTTTGAAGAATTTACAATCTTTGAGTTTTCAACTTTGCTATAACCTTAGAACATATTCAGCACAAAGTGTGTCATTGAAGTCAAATAAAGATGTGTTGTACTACAAACACGAACAGGCAGCTTGTTAGTTTATGTAGACGAAATCCCGATGAGCTTCTCCCAGGAAAGCCAGTGCTCCTGCTGCTCTAACAAATCTTCAAGAATCTGAATTTATACCTTGCCCTCTGTATAGCACCTCAGCTCATCTATTCATGCTCATGCCTCAGCCCCAAGCAACTGACTCTCAGCAGACATCGCCTGTGAGTTAAAGCTTAATCCATGGGATTTTAACACTGGATAAAAGAATGACCTTTAGACTCCTGAAAGATGTGAAATGGAAATTCTCTCTCTATACCTTCTTCAAAACACTGTTCCAAACACACAAGGAAACTATATAAACTTAAACAGTGTAGCTTCAAAGTGGCATATCTGTTCTCCACCAGGTTGCAAAGATTAACACTTCTCTGAATCTGATGTACTTATAGATAGCAAAATCTCCAAAACAGAACTCAAAATACTAGTGGTTAGTAAATTAACACCACAAAATTCAACCATGTATGATAATTTAAGTATGTAATAACACCCTCACAACTTTTACTTTTCTTTTAATGTCTCTATTACAAACACAATTAAAGGTAAGGTCACTTAGAAAAACCTTTCAATGATTTTTGTAGGAAACCTTAATGACAAGAGCACATAAAATATACAGAAGGTAGTTAGCCCAGTCAACTTGGAAAGCACTCTAAAATCAATAGAGATAAATTAAGAAATGTTCCTCACAGAAAGTGCTTCACACTGCTATAGTGAAGATATTTTTGCATTTGGTCTGTTTGACACTAATGCATCTTTAGGCACCATTGATTTTATTTACCTTGGCACAATTCTTGTTTCTCTTTGCTACATAATTACATATTGTGAGTTTCTTTTTGTATTAACTATTAGATGTACCTAAGCATTGAATCACTTAGGTAGATCATTCATAAATACACACACACACACACACACACACACACACACACACACACACACACACACATATCTTTTTCTTTTCCTCTTTTCTACCTGTCTTGCTTTTTCCCTCCCTCACTCCTCTTTATTTAACCAAGAAGTTCTCCATTTCTTCAAATAGAAACAACATATAAGGAAGAAAATGTACAGTGTACATAAGAGAATACATGTCTCTCAATACAGAGTAATAGCAAAATGAATGATAAATATTCAAATAATATTCCTACATCTTTTGGGAAAGACATATTAAATGAGAGCATCAGGGTTTGAGCTGGCTTTTTTTGTGGTTCCAGGTAGACAGAGTACTGGATTTAAATACTGTTACTCAACAAGTATTTTATCTTATGCATATGTATAAATTTTTCAGAGCTTTAGTTTCTTGTGTATAACCTGAACATGTATTAAGTTTTTTATCTATAGATCATAGTTGTAACACATCTCTGCATGTGCTATAAAGGTGTGAGAGGCCACAGTAAAAATTTAGTTCAAAGAACTCATAATTGGAAAATCAAAACAATCAACAATTTCCATATCTAGGTGGATTACCATCCTTGGACATAGTCTTTTTCTATAGACTTTCATGTGCATCATTTGAACAAGACACAGTACCACTTTCTAATACATATACAAGTACTCCCTTACTATAGTGTTCAATAATTCCCAGTATTAAATTTCCAGAATCAATTGTGTAATTTTTTATTGATTTTATTGAGTTCTACATTTTTCTATGCTCCCCTTCCTACCTCTCCCCTCCCCTTCAACCCTATCCCATGATCCCCATGCTCCCAATTTACTCAGGAGATCTTGTCTTTTTCTACTCCACATGTAGATTAGAACCACATATGTCTCTCTTATGGTTCTCATGATGTCTAGGTTCTCTGGGATTGTAATTTGTAGGCTGTTTTTCTTTGCTTTATATTTAAAAACGACTTATGAGTGAGTACATGTGATAATTGTCTTTCTGGGTCTGGGCTACCTCACTCAATATGATATTTTCTTGCTCCATCTATTTGCCTATAAATTTCATGCTGTCATTATTTTTTTCTGCTGTGTAGTACAGCCCCTTTGGATATCAATATGGTGATTTCACAGAAAATTAGGAAGCAACCTTCCTCAAGACCCAGCAATACCACTTTTGGATATATGTCCAAAGGATGCTCAATCATGCCACAAGGACATGTGCTCAACTATGTTCATAGAAGCATTGTTTGTCATAGGCAGAACCTGGAAACAACCTAAATGCCCCTTGACCAAAGAATGGATGAGAAAAATGTGGTACATTTACCCAATGAAGTACTACACAGAAGAAAAAAATAGTGTGATTTTTAAAGTGCTTGGAATTGCAGAAACATGGAGAATGTGATAGCACAGACGTGCTTAACAAAAGAAATGTGGCAGGAAGACATTTTGAATTCCTATCTACAGACATAATAAAAATATGTGATTTTCATAACAGTCATTTCAAATTAAACAAAGTGACTGAAAATGTGTAAAATCAACAAAACTCTTTACAGTGAACCTACGTACTCACCCATAGATTGCCTAAAGTAATATCTCCCCAAATACTTTTGCCTAAGTTTACAATAGGGCACCAAAAGTGTTTTTAATGTCTTCAGAATGGTTTTGCATAGTAATTGTTACATTTTCTCTACATAGATTCTCTTCTATATTATTATGAAAATGCAGGCCTCGTAACTTCACCTTGAATACAGAGTCTATATACATGCTACCTTCCCTGAGATTAGTTTATATTTTTATATTACTTAAAAAACAAATTATTCTCATAGTTTTCTGGCAGATTCTGTCTACTTTAGCTTCATAATGATATTCCAACAAACCAGAAGGAACTAGTGATGAAAATAGAACTTATAGATTCTCTAAAAGTTCTGGTGGCAAAATGTCAGAAATATTTTTTTCTGAATTAAAGTATTGACAAGACTCCTCTCTTCTGAAGGTTTTGGGGCTTATTTTCCTTATTTTAGCATCTAGAGGGCTGGCAAACCCTTGGTCTTGTAACCTGGTACCCCTGTTTTCAAACAGGTGGTTAGGCATCTTTAAAAGTTTTCCTCTCTGCTCTTCTGTTGTAATCACACTCCTTCTATTCCATAGGCTCACATCTAAAAAGCACTATTATCATCACTTTGAATGCAGCCATGTTATCCTACTTCAACCTCTCCACTGTGATGTCTTTAATTTCATCACTTTTCCACAGAAGATGTACATTACTGTACCCCAAGGACAAGGATATGGACATAAATAGGGGCCCTCTACCCACCACACTCTTTAACTCCCTACGTTTTACATTACTTCAGTTGTAACTAGAACTAACTTGACCTCTTCAAGTTATGTTTATTCATCTTCACTGAATAAATGTGAAAGCAAATTATTAGATAATCATAACAATCATCATTGCATGTATTCTATATTTCTAGTAAGTTGTTTTGATGCTAGATTTGAGTAAAGAAAGAGGAGAAATATAGTCTGCATTGTGTAATAATGAAATATAGTAGTTCATGTGATTCTTCATGTCAAATATATGAAATCAAAAGATACATCACTATTACAACTGTCAAAGGGCTCGTAAAACTCATATTTTTATTATATGATGGGTAATTATAATACATTTTAAAATTGAATAACATTTTATTTATTTGTTGATTGTATATGTGAATGCACATGCATACATGCACACAGTCACCATGTCCCAAGTGTGAAAATCAGAGGGAACATTAAGGAGTCTGTCCTCTCTTTCCTCCATGTTGGCTCTGGGAATCCAATTCAGGTTGTCCAGTCTTAACAGAAAGCACCTTTACCTGCTGAGCCACCTTGATGCTGCATGAGTAATTACAGCAGATCTTCTAATAATTATTTCTAACAACTTTTCTTCAAGTTAATTTTACTTTATATTTTTGGGTGGGTCTTTGGAGTCTATGTGTTATAGGCTAAGGCAGCTACATAGTACTTACTTAGCACTTTGTGTCTCCATGTGTATGTTTGAAAATCAATTCCAGACCTCAGCAGCATTGACATTATTTTTTTAACTTTAAATTTGTCAGGACCGAAACTTGACGACTGCTTCTTATATGTAGTACTTTTGAACTTTCTGTCTTTATACCACATTTCAGTTTCCTTAGTCACTGCAGTCAAATATTTGTGTTTTTATACATAGCTTTTAAGAAGTGGTCCATATATTTGTTATATTGTGACAGAGCTATTAAAAATTCCTGTTTTGTATTTCGAAGTGATAAAACTTAGAATCATCGAAAAAGAAAAAGAAACATACCTGATTTTTGCCAGAAGAGTGTAACCAAAAATCCCCGAGGAAACCATGACACATAACAAAATGCAAACAATTATAAAGAAATATTGCCTGACTTTCTCACAAATGTTCATGCAATTCTCCTCTGACTTTCACTCCTTTGTCATGACAGGCATGCTCACATGCATGAGTCATGTTCACGTGCACAAGCGCGCGTGCACACACACACACACACACCTGTGAGAAAGAAACAAATAAACCAAATTGTTAGAAACTGGGATCTTAAGTGAAAACTGTATGTGTTTTCATTTATTATTCTCTAATAACTTATTATATCTTTTATGTCATTAAAGATTTAATAGACAAAGCTACAGAGAAAGCCTGTCTCAAAAACCAAAAAAAGAGAGACTTAATAGAAAATATTGGAGGCCCTGAGTACCATCCTCAGTACCCCCTCAGGGCTCAGAATTGGATTGGATGCCTATGGCAGGTGAGGATCTGCAGGCAAAATAGATTAACTCAAATACATTACCTCTGCATCCTCTTTATTTTCGTGAGGGGAGAGAAGGTGAAGTGAAAGGGGGCAAGGAGGAGAGGAAGAAGAAGAAAGAAGGAGAGTGAAGAGAAGAATTAGAAGGAAGAAGAAGAAGAAGAAGAGGAGGAGGAGGAGAAGGAGGAAGAGCAGGAGCAGGAGGAGAAGGAAGAGCAGGAGCAGGAGGAGGAGGAAGAGCAGGAGCAGGAGGAGGAGGAAAAGGTGGAAGGGCTGATCTTCACGAGGTTTCTAGATTTTACAGACATAGTTGGAAAATTCCATAGTCAAGGACAATGATAATATGCATATCACAATCACACACAAAAAAGGGGCAGATAGAACCTGACAAAGCAGTGCTCTGGAACAGGTGGCACCACCCAGGAAAGAGCCAGCATTCAAGGGGAAGTACCTGACATTCCCAAACATTATATAAAGTTACCAAACACCCCTGAATCCTGGGTTCACCCATTCTCCTCATCTAATCTCGTTGGTGATAACCACCTTTGGGAACACTCAAATTTGTTTGTTAGCAAAGGTGGTGCATGCTGCCTTCCTGCTCAGTGCCTGTCTTCGGTAAAAATTTCTGTGAGGTCTTTTAGCAGGTAATCTTGTGAGATTGGCTTTATTTATTTTGACTGTTAGAACAAAGAGTGAATGCTATTGCTCCAAAGCCTCATGGTGTGGGGTCATAGAGCAACAAGTTCTTTCTGTTGCCTGTGCAGAAGTCACATTGCTGAGGTGCTTTGGGAACAAATTCCATTTCAAAGGGAAGAATCATGGATTCACAGGGTTTTCACAGATATGACAGTGATTTTTTCAAGACACAAGTGTTCATTTAGCTCTGCAAAATGGGTTATTCCATGTGGACGTGGGCGTACATTTCCCGTGGATCTGGCTATTGGTCTGTCAGCTGTGCGTTCACTGTATAGTCTTGTGAGCTCCAACAAGAATTGGAAGAATATAACAGACATAAAATTTAAACAAAAATGTACATCAAAGTCATCTCCTTAAGGAATTCCAGACATTTAAATTTCTTGCTTAGCATGATTTCATCGCCTTTCTATTTTAGTAATTCAAGAATGAGTTTTTCTTTTTTATTTTCTACTTTTGATCAATTTTTTGCATTGTTTTGAATATAGGTCTTAAGTTTCTCTGTTTCCTTATTCATTAATTTTTACTATTTGCATCAATTGACCCTGTCTCAATTTAAGTTTTGGTACCTTAAGCATCACTATTTTCTAAATAATCTGACTACACAATTCTTTGACTCATGATTATAGCTGATTTTTATGTATTCTTATGCTTCTCAGTGATTTTCAGAATATCTATAGTATCTTTTTTGTTTCCTTTTGCTCCACAATCTGGAACTGTCATTTTACTTGAGTGGAACTTGCAATGTGCCGATTCAGTGTAGATATAAATAAAATGTGTTGGTTCATCTAGACATATGCAACATTGCGGTGAAGCTGAAATTAAAGAGTTTGGCTGAATTTCAGCTCCTATTATCGCAGAGCCTGAACAAGGGAAGTAACTGATGGTGCTTTAGATCAACCTAATGTACCAAGAAAGTTCTCTATATGATTTCTTTAAGTGCACAAAAGGTAAGCTTCCAATAAATGTGTAGAAATGTGCAGAATGAATGAAGAGGACAGAAATGTCATGTGTGGAATGTCAATTCCTGTGACCAACACATTCCTGTAACCAATAATGCACAAGTAATCAGAATCTATAAAGAAAATGCAGAAGAAATCTTATGAAGGTTAGTTTTAATGAATAGTATCTTCTGGTAATTAAAAACATACCCATAGATATAAATAACCTGACTACTAAATTTGAATAAACACTTATCTAGAGTTCAGAAAATATTCTATAAAAATTTTGTAGCTGTCTCTCTGCACTTTTTGAGGATATTTGCTAAATAATGGGTTGTTTCAAGAACATTATTATTTCAATATGTATCACAAAGCACACAAACAATAAATATTGATGATGTGTTGCCATCTAGGAAAGTTATAATTAATGCTGTCCTAAGTAGTCAATTTGAAGTTAAGAAATTATCTTTTAATTCTTGATCTCATTTACTTATTTTTATTATTTATTATATTTCTCTAAAATATTTCTGTCCACAACTTTTAATCAGTTTTGTGAAACTTTATTTGCTTGTTACTATGGTCTGCGTCCTCCATCCCACCAAATGTTTACATATTTAAATTTTAAATCATAAGCTAATAGCATTAGAAGGTATAGACAATGACTTGTGATGAGTTCTCATATAGAGAATAATGAAGGAGACTCTTGTGTCTCATATCAGCACACAGTGTGAACTCTTCAGCCTGCAACCTGGAAGAGAATCCTTACCAAAAATCACTGCTGCTTGCACCACAGTTTCACATTTGCAGACTCCATAGTTGTGAGAAATGAGGTTCTACTGGTTAGCAGCTTCACATGCTAAACAGAATGAAACACTCACCGAAAATGAGCATGAGTCAGACCCCACACACTGAAGAACAACAGAATACAGAAATTATGTAGATACTTCCTTTAAGAAATTTATATCATCTTGCTGTAAATAATACTTGAGATTAAACTAATTTTGTAAAAGCAAAACAAGAAAAACTACATAGGTTTTATGCTTTAAACACTTTTCTAATTTGTGAGGTTTAAAAGTTGAGGTTTTGTAGTGAACTATATAGGTTTTATACTTTAAACACTTTTCTAAATTGTGAGGTCTAAAAGTTGAGGTTTTGTAGTGAATATTCTCATTTTTACTTCCAACTATACATGGTCACATTATTTTATTGAAAAAAAAGAAGAGAGGCATTTTCCTTTTATCTTATAGGCCTTAGAAATAATAGAGTTTTAGATCTTGCATTTTTATAAATATATTTAAATCATTCTTGGAGAACTCCTTTTCATATTATTTTGTAAGTAATAGGGCTATTTTTATCAATAGAGAAGATCTAGTCTCCCCAAACAATTGCTCGGATTTGTTTAGCATTTCAACACTTCTTTTTTGTCTTCGAGTGATCTCACAGTCTAGCTTCAGGATTTATATCCCTATTTTAAAACAAAGACGAGCCATGTCAAGGATCTCTAAGTGGTATTTCCACTTATGTACTCTTTATATCTTTTGTTCCACTACAGTTAGTACTGTATCTTTTACATATTAGAGCATTTTAATCCTTGTTCTTAGCCATTAAAATTTCAGCATTGTCTGTTAGCTGGACCTGTGCTCTATTTGCTTGTGTTACTTTCCTATTTGATTTCATTCTTTTGGGTTGATTTACTGCTCTTTTAGTATGAGAGAAATGAAATGAGGTTTTACTATCACTGGTTCTAGGAAGATTTCATTATCCGAATCAGCTAAATGCTGTGACAATGTTATTTGCTACTAACATCACTGCTTAATAATTGCTTTGTTGATAGTGGTATCAACTGTAAATTATACACTAGCTACTTTTTCCAAAAGATGTTTTAGTAGAACAGAGAGAAAACATGAAGAGTTGTGATAATGAGATGTAGAACTATGGAGAAAATACTGTAGAAGACCTGAAAAAGATCTCAAAATCATTTTCTGTTTCTGCCAGGACAGGAGCAGGAAGAAATGGCATGCTGAAAAGAAATAATTGAATGACGCCTAAAGAAGGGACTACTAACAAGTTTATGTGCAGGGATAAGGACAGGAAGCAGAGCTCACACCTGCGCAAAAGACACTTCTAAACTAGTTTGCTAGGGTAGCCAAGACCAAGGGTACAGAAAGGGGCAGAAGGGTGGACAGCAGGCAATGTTCACCCTGCTCTAGAGGTGAACTAGATCATCTACATCAAATACTACATCAAAATTCTGGCAGTTCCTTCTGAGATTAATGAGTGAAAAATCTGTCCCAGGCCTGTCTTGTTTGGTAACCGTTTCTTTCTCCTGTCCCATATTATGTCCTCTACACATGATCTGTGAGGACCATGGCTATATGAGAATAAGGCCTAAGAGCGTTTTCATGTAGGAGCAAAGTGCCAGGAGACGAAGTGTATCTTGTTATATGCACATTTTGTCAGTGCTATTCTCTAATCTTTTCTCAGTGTCTACACACATTAAGAAGAGGCTGATTGATTCCTTAAAGGAGTAAGTTTCGGAGTACAGAACAAACAGAAATATAGCGTAGCAATTACTTTTATTACCTTGTGACAAAATGTAATGTCAGAGATATTTATTTTGGTTTGTTGGGTGTGGATAAACTCTCACAATGGTGAGGGAGCCATAGTGTAGGAATATGAGAAAGTTCTTCACATGTGTTGACAATCAGGAAGCTCAGAGAGAAGAGAGAGAAAGAGGGGGGAAGGGAGAGAGGGAGGGAGGTTGGTGCTCAGTTAACTCTACTTTTTATTCACTTTGGAAGCATCATCCATGGAATGACAATAATCTTACACTGTGTGGGTTTTCCCATAATAGTCAACATTTCTGCAGAAAAGTCCACCACAACACCGACATGTTTGTTTCTTGAACAAGCATCTTAATTCAGGAAAAGAGCTCTTAGATCAGAGTGATGGGAAGGGGGAATAAAGTTTTAATAAGTGTAAATGGCAGCATATGATTGTAATCCATAAATGCTATCTTAATACTTAATACCAGGTTCTGAAATACTTTTCTGAAGGTAAAGGAGATGTAGTGTGAAAACCACAGTAAGAACGTATCACAATTCCTCCTAATAGTCTATCACTTATTAATGTTATTGTTAATAATATTGTTAGCAGTAGCTGTAGAAGGGATTGTTGAAAACAGAATTATGATTCAGAGAATTTCCCCTCTAAAAGGTACGTATGTGAAGTTATGTGCTCAGTTGGTGATGCCATAGAGCAAAATGGCTGTTATGATGTGGGACTGGCAGAAGGAAATATGTGTTTGTTTTTGAAAGACTTTCCTCATCCCTGACCCCTTTCTATTACTCTCTGGTTCCTGTCCTCCATGTGATGAACTCCTTTGTTCCACAGCAATCTCTATACAATGATTTTTTTTTCACCACGCATAGGTCAAAGAGGGCTAGAGCCCCAACAACTTCAGCTGAAATCTCTCAAACAGTGAGTCAAACTAAATATGTTATTCCTTAGGATCATTTATTCAGATAGTTTGTCTTAGTAATAAAATGTGACTAATACACAGCAATAAAACTTGGTGGGAATATTTTGGGTGCACAATAGCCAGTTTGGTGAGATGTGATTGCTAAATATATTGCTCCTTTCGTCAATAATTCTGACATTTCTTAGGATAGGAATTGCCATATCAAAGTAAAAAGAAACAATAATACGTGCATTCAATTTTTTTGATGCATTTCATACATAGTCATGTAAAACATGTCTGATAGCTTTAGAGAAGAAAAGAAAGATAATGTTTTCAGAGTAGATGTCATCAAGCTCTGATCTATACTATCCTAAAACAAGCCTGTACAGGAGTTATTATTATTGACATTTTACTGACACTAAAAAAGAGAATCCAGAGAAGTTAAAGACTTTAACATCAGGTTCCATGGATGATGGGGGCTGAATCAGATTAATACCTGAATTGATTTCATTGCAAAATGTACTCATTCCATCAGGGCATAATCATGAGCACTGGTGGAAAGACAATGCTTCTACTACATGGAACACATCTCAATATATTACTAGCATTTGGAAATGCATATTTGATTTGACGGTATTTATAAATCATATGTTTCCTTCTCAGAATAATTCGCAGTGCAGAAATGCTTCCATATGCTAGAAAGTTGGTGTGTGCATCTGATGAAGAGAAAGAATGTCATTCCATGCTTTGCCTGCTTATAGTCACTCAACTGCAGCATGTGTGAGTTTAGAAATGGCATTCCCCCAGAATTAACTCCAAGCAACTTGGAATTCCTGCTGACTTCAAATGCCTGAGAAAGTTAAATATGCAGTGCAGCACTCCCAGAGTAATATAATTTTAGAGCTTGATTCAATATTTATGTAGGCAAGAGAAATTTGAAAATTAAAGAATATTTAAATTTCTAAATAAATTTAACCTCTGAACTTTTAATAGTAAATGAGGAACTTTGATTTCTCGTAATTCCTGCTTTCCCACTTAATAACTATGTCAATGTTAGAACTTCCATTAAAGTATTTGGAATCATTTTCTAATCTATCAGATGACACATCAATCTGACAATGAGGGATGATTTTGAAAACTCAGTGACATATTCCATGTGTTTTTGCATTAAGTGGTAATTATGTTTAGAAAGATCATCATCACATAGGCCTCACATAACATGAATTCTCAAAATTGTTATTCAGAAGAAAGATTTATAGTCAGTCATGGCTCAGCCTGCCTTTTAGTCCATGCAGAAGAACAATGCAATAATTAATATGGAAAAGCTTTTTCATGAAAGCTCAAATTCCTTATGTGTGAGTTGGATCCATTTCCTAAATAAATCTAAAACATCATTAAGCCAGTTCAAGGCAGTTTAATAATCCTTTCCAAATCCAAAGCATTTAGGGAGGTACTAAGAACATCTTTCCTCTGACTCTTTTGGACAGAGCAAGAACCATGTTTTACATCTCATTTATTCAGTGGTAAGTTGCTTACTCTTTCATTATACAGCTATTCTCAAAACATCATCAGAAGGTTTGACATACTACCTAAAACCTTCAGATCAAAAGACTAGTCGGTAGCTTTTTATAGACCAGAAAATATATCCTTCTCATCTAAAAGCACAAAAATGTCTCCCAACATGAAAGACATTTTATCTTTATGAGACATTTTTATAGTTTAACTTTATGGAAATTAACGGATTAAGAAAATATAAAATGTATATGTGTAGTTAACTTATAAAAACTGAGAAAATATTTATTTATCAGCATTTTATTTTAATCACTCTATATAGAACTCAAAATCAGTACTCCTCCACTCTAATGTCCTCATCTTGTAAAAAGTACTTAGGAAGAGAGAAACAGATCTTAAAACAGTTTGTCTTTCCATGATTCTATATTCTTAAATTTTGTAACAACTTAGAGTCATTGAAAGTTAACTTGATATATTATTTAAAATTATTACAATGATAAACACTTATTTGTATTTCATAAAAGTAAACTATAATGTTCTTCATCACAAGTACACATAGACTAAACACTATATAAAAGAAACTAAGCTAAAATCTGTAACAAAAAATTACAGGATATTCTTTGATTCTGAACACCATTATTTCATCATGGTACATACAAAATTGAAAAAAAAATAACTAGATTATGGGTTTGATGCATCTTTGAATGTAAACATAAAAAAGTAGAACCGAATGTTTAGAAAATGTAGGAATAAAAATCTGATAAGACTTCCAGTAAAAGTAATGATTTACTAATACTCAAAAATATGTTGCTCTTTAAAGTAAAGAATATAGATGCTGTCACATGATATAAAACTGTGATATAGTCAGGGTCTTGATTTTTTCACTTAGATATACAATTTCTATGAATCTTATTTACTTCTTTTGAACAATTTTCAAAACTATAGCAAAGTATCACAGTGCTTTATTTTTGCATTGTTGAAATTATCTCCATTAAAGTTATAAATAGAAAAAGAATGAAAACTGTCTCTGCTTTTGGAAATATTTTCCCATACAGTAAGAAAATTCTTAAAAATAAGAAAACATAATAATTAATTGTATTTAGCAGGCTCACCTCTCAAAAACTCAAAAGAAATGAGAAAAGTTAATTCATTCATTACTAATTTAATTCTTAACTAAAGAGTAAATTTTGCCCAAATAAAAAATATCTTGAAAAGTTTCTCTATGCAAATACAAATAATTACTGAAAATGTGTTGGGCAATGGACTTCACAAGCTAAATGACTTTTAAATGTGTGGCTCTATTTATAAGAAGAAGAAAAAGTATGCATGCATATGATTGTCATAGCACGTTCTAGCAACTGTGCTAAAGATATCAAAATGTAGTTTAGAAAGTGGAGGAGTTGATATGAAGGCAATGGTGAAAATCACAGGAAACCAGATGTCATCAGAGGCTCTGCTGTCTGTGTGGAAAGATCACACAATTTGTGTTAGCAAATGAAGGGGAAATAAATCAGTTCACTGACCTAAATAAATCTACATCTTGCTCTTTCCCCAAAATTTGTTACTCTGATTTAAAATGAAATGTGCTTACTAAAATATTTCCATTGAAGTCATAAAAAGAACTTCCTGTTGCTCTCACTAAATATCTAAGAATGGCAGTTTATGAGAATAGAAGCTTGTCTGGGAAGGTTCTGAAGGCTGAAAGGCACAGGGATAGGTCCCTGGCATCTACTGCACCCTGGAACCTTATTTCTACATTACAATCTGACAAAGGGTGTCACATGAAACACAGGGTGAGCTGGTTTGCTGAGTTTCCTTTCTTCCGATGAATTTGAGAATGTTATGAAAGGGCCCACTTCACAAAGTTATCAAATGCTACTTGTCTCCATAGTACACCAGCAGATGTATTTAACAAAAATTGAGTATCTTGTTTGCATTAGTATATTTTGTTGTCATAATGAGGTATCTGAATATGGGTAATGTGTAAAGAAAAGCTAAAGATTTGGGGGCCAAAGTTGTAGCAAGGAAGAACCCAAGATTAGGCTGATCCTGTGCTTCAGCTACAGGTAATGGCATCACTGAATGAATGACAAAATAGCAGATGCCTTCCTGGAGAGAGAATATGTAGAAAGGAGAGACCACCAGTTACCATGGGAGGCCAGAGAATAGAAGGGACCTTCTTTCTATTATTTCTTTATTTTTTTAAATTATGACCCTGGGGAGATTCAACAAGCCCAGCCTTCACAACACACAACCTGTTCATCTCTATAAGGGCACCATAGTGGATGGGGAACCATGAGAAAACCTGAGCCTACCAAGGCGCATGAGCCTCTTCTTCCCTCTAGGGGGGCATTTCTTTTTTTTTTTCATACTTTGTTTTGTTTTATTTTTTCCATTCAAAAACATAATTAAAGAAATAAATTTTTTACCTTTCTTCCCCTTCTCCCGGTCCCCTCCCACTACCTCCCCACCCCTCCTCCCTCCCCCTTCTTCCTTGAAAGAGGGCATGGTGCCCTGCCCCTTTGGAAGTCCAAGGCCCACCCCCATCCCTCCCAGCCTAGGAAGGAGTGCATTCAAAAAGACTCGGTTCCCAAAACGATAATACATGCAGAAGAGATAGGCCCTGGTGTCATTGTTGATGGGTTCTCCTTCTGCCAACTTTCGCCACCACATTCAGAGAGTCCGGTTTGATCATATGCTCATTCAGTCCCAGTCCAGGTGGATTGGTGCGCTCCCATTAGTTCAGGCACACTACTGTCTCAGTAGGTGGACCAGCCCCTCACGGTCCTAACTTCCTAACTCATCTTCTCCCACCTTCTGCTCTTCACCTGCACCTTGGGGGCTCAATCCATTGCTCTGATGTGAATGTGGGTCTCTGTTTCTATCTCCATCCATCGGATGAAATTTCTATAATGGTAATCAAGATAATCATCAATGTGACTATGGTACAAG
>PVIU01012351.1:0-60556 GCA_004026605.1 Ondatra zibethicus | reverse complement strand
GCCAGCGGGACTTAGCAGCCAATCAAGGCGCGAGTTGCGTCATATCTCCCTATATAAGCAGCCGCCATGTTAGACCTCGCTCTCTCTCGCCTCCGCTCTCCCTTCAACCTAGAGGCTCTCTGGCCTCCCGTTTTTCCTCAACCGAGTGCTCTCCAATAAAGCGTGATCCGGGAAGAATCCTGAGTCTGGCTGTTCATTCTGCTGGTCGGGGTCAGCCAGACTAATGATCTGAGTGCAGTTTCCAGACCTGATTGGTGGAAGGAGGACACTAGCTCCAGTGGGTAAACTCCAGCCTCCACATGTGTGCCACACCAACATACATATACAAAACAAATCTAATTTAAAACAAATTTTTGGTTTGTTTTTGTTTTTTCAAGGCTGCATTTCTTTGTGTAGCCTTGGGACTTTGTGTCCTGGAACTCACTCTGTAGACCAGGCTGACCTCAATTTTACAGAGATCCGCCTGCCTCTGCCTCCTGAGTGCTGGGATTAAAGGTGTGTGCCACCAGTGCCTGGTGCAAATTTTTAAAAATTAAATACTGAGCCTGGCGGTGAGTTCAAGGCCAGCTTGATCTAAAGAGTGAGTTCCAAAACAGTCAGGGCTACTCGGAGAAACCATGTCTGGGGGGGGGGAGGAATTAAATACTGAGGTTGGAGAGATGACTTGATGTCTGTGGTTAAGGGCACTGGCTGATCTTCCAGAGGACCTGGGTTCAATTCCCAGCACCTATATGATGGCTCACAACCATCTGTAGCTCCAGTTCCAGGGATCCAATGCTGTCCTCTAAACTCTGCAGCCACCAGGCATGTGTGACTCACAGACACACGTTAACAAAAGACTAGTGCACATAAAATAGTAACAATTGATTGCAACATAGTGACTACAACACTGAGGAGATTGCAAGTCGTCCCCAGCAATGTTCTGGTGGATGGCAGAAGCTTCTGCTTACTGCACACTGTAGAATAAACACTCTGGCCACTTAACTCATTTCTCTGTGCTTTTGTTTTTTAATAATTTTTTTGTATTTTACGTATATTGGTGTTTTGCCTGTATGTATGTCTGTGAGAGTGGCAGATTCCTCGGAACAGGAGTTACAGACAGGTGTGAACTGCTATATCATGCTGGGAATAGAACCCAAGTCCTCTAGAAGAGCAGCCAGTGCTCTTAACCACTGAGCCATCTCTCCAGCCCCTTCTTGGTGCTTTTATTAATTCTTTCTCTTTTTCCTCCTCCTCTTCTCATTCATCTTGGTTTGCCTGAGACAGGGTCTCACATAGTCCAGGTTAGTCTCAAATGAGGATGACTTTGAACTCCTGATCCTCCTGCCGCAACCACTTTCAATGCTTTCATGTCTGTAAATGTGAGGCCAAATATGAGGCCCAAATATGTTTATCTGATTTTTCTGTTTCTGTTTATTGATATCAATTCTCAAAACTGGAAATTCTCTTCACAAGGGCTGTATGGATAACTTACTTAGTTCATTATTTATTTTTGAGTGAAAGTTTCACTTATGTAGCCCTGGCTGGCCTGAAAATCACTATGCAGACCAGGCTGGCCTTGAATTCACAGAGATATGCCTGCCTCTGCTTTCCAAGTGTGTGTGTGCACGTGCACATGTGTATATTGTCTATGGAGGTTGGAGGTGTCAGATCCTCCTAGTGCTGGAGTTTCAGACAAGTATGAACCACCTGACACAGGTGCTGGGAATGGAACACCGGTCTTGGCTCCTGCAAGAGCAGTATGTGCTCTTAGCCTCAGAGGAGACGCCTTTCCAGCCCCAGAGGCTTTCTGAATTTTAACCTGAGTGTGCTGAGTTCCTGTAGGCAGTTTCACCCCTGCCCAGCACACATTGCCTCACATCCTGGAATACGAGAGTTGCTGTGATTCTTTTTTGTTTTTTTAAAGACAGGGTTTCTCTATGTAGTCCTGACTGTCCTGGAACTCAATATGTAGACCAGCCTGGCCTCAGACTCAGAGATCCGCCTGCTTCTGGCTCCCACCACACCTGGCCCAGTGACTATGTTTGCTTGTTGGCTCCTGAGTTGCCAAGTGGCTTTTCATTATTACCCATTTCTTTTCAGATTATTTTTATCTCTGTGTCTATATCTGTATGAATACAGGCCGTGTGTGCGTCGGTGACCACAGAGGTCAAAAGAGGGTGTTAGATCCCCTGGAGCTGGAGTTACTGGCAGCTGTGAGCTTCCAGATGTGGGCAGTGAGAACCAAAGTCAGTCCCTCTGCAAGAGCAGCAAGCACTCTTAGCTGCCCATCTATCTAGTGTTTTTAATTACTTTTTAAACAATGTATGTGTTTCTTTTCCTGCATGTATGTCTATGCATCACCCACTTGCCCCCAGAGGCCAGAAGAAGGCACAGATATCCTGGGGCTGAAGTTACAGATGATTGAGAGTTGACACATGGATGCTGGCATCAAACCCAGGTCCTCTGGAAGATCATCCAGTGCCCTAAGCACTGAGCCATCTCTGCCGCTCCCTGCTACACACTTTTTGTTGTTGTTTTGCTGTTTGTTTTTTGTTTTTTTTAAATATGTATTTATTTATTATGTATACAACATTCCTTCCATGTATGCTTGCATACCAGAAGAGGGCACCAGATCTCATTATAGATGGCTGTGAGCCACCATGTGGTTGCTGGGAATTGAACTCAGGACCTCTGGAAGAGCAGTCAGCGCTTTTAACCTCTGAGCCATCTCTCCAGCCTATTTTTGTTTTTGAAGACAAGGTTTCTCTGTGTATCTTTGGAGCCTGTCCTGGCTCTCGCTTTGTAGACCAGGCTGGCCTCAAACTCACAGAGATACTTCTACCTCTGCCTTCCAAGTGCTGGGATTAAAGGTGTGTGCCACTACTGCCTGACTCCTCTACACACTTTTATTTTGCTTTTTTGAGACATGGTTTCTCTACGTAGCTGTGGCTGTCCTGGAACTCACTCTGTAGATCAGGCTGGCCTCAAACTCACAGAGATCTGCCTGCCTCTGCTTCCTGAGTGCTGGGATTAAAGAAGGCAACACTATCCTTGGCTACTGTTATTTTCTGTTTGTTTGAATAACTTCTACTGATAGAGACTTCTAATAAATTGTGTGTGTGGTGTGAGTGCAGGTACACATGCCTGTGTTCTCAGGAAGGCCAGTGGAGTGCATCTCCTTTAGGTTACTCTCAGCTTTCTTTCTTTGAGGCAGTGTCTCTTGATGAACCTAGAGCTCACAGTTTTAGTTGATATTTCAGACTGTGCCACCACACCCAACCCAAATGGCAGCTTTGTAAGCGAAACGAGTATTGTCTTGTCTTGGGCGGCCGTAGCTCACCAATTAGCTAGAACAGCAGCCGTCAAGCCCCAGTAGTCCGCCTGTCTCTGCTGCCCTCATGCCTGGGTACAGGCACGTGCTGAATCACGCTGAACTCTTTCCTGGGCACTAGGATCAGAAAGAACTCCAGTCTTAGGCTTGCACAGCTAGCTCTTGTAGCTGCTGAATCGTGCCTCCAGCCCTGAGAAACTTTAGGCATACAGCAAAATGGACTGGAAAACAGAGTTCTCAGCCAGCAGTGGTGGCTGAAGAGGTACATGGCTGAAGTCAGCTTGGGAAATGTAGGTGGGAGGATCTTGAATCCAAGGCCAGCCTCAGTGAGTTGGAGGCCTAGGCTACGTGAGACTCTGTATCAAAAACAAAAAAAGCAAAGCAACAAGTATAGAGCTCCATAGTTTGCATATGGTTCTCTGGGTTGTCCATTGTGTCTCTTCAGGCTGCTAAATATCATGGGCATGGTAGATATGAAAACAAACCAAAAATAGGACTCCTCACAATTCAAAAGGCTGAGAAATCCAAGATCAAGGTACTGGAAGATTTGGTGCCTGAGGAGGGCCCATTTCCTGGTCATAGATGGCACTTTCACCTCCACATGACTGAAGGTCGAAGCAGCTCACCAGGCCTTTTGTTTAACGGCACCAATCCTGGGCATGAGGAAGAGTTCTCATGTGATTACCCTTGAAGTTCCTACCTCCAAATACTATCACATAGGTAGTTGGGTTTCAACATAGGGATTTGTATGGAGAAATAAATGTTCACGCACAGCGTATGAGTTCTGTAGATGTATAATGGTAGGTGTGGTCATGACACAGTGTATATATAACCTATGAGTCCTGCAGATGTGTAATGGCGGGTGTGGTCATGACACAGTGTATATATAACCTATGAGTCCTGCAGACGTGCACTGGCAGGTGTGGTCACAACGACATTGTATGGGACAGTTTCACTGCCCACACTCCTCCGTCTTATCTATTCTTATGCCCTCTCACACCTACTTTTTTCTCTTCCCTTTTTTCCCCCTAATTAGCAAACCTAGATTTTGTCCCAAATAGGAAACATCCTATATCAAGTTACAGACCCCTCCTGAAGCCATTCCTGTCTTCTCAGCCTTCTTGCATTGCAGGGCAGCCATAGGTAACTCACGTTTACTCTGTGAGAACACGTGGATCTCTAGGAGGTTATGGGATGTTTGCCTACCCGATAAAAGGGCCGGGCATGGCTAGTGTCAGCCTGTGCTGTGATTTAGATACTGATGTAATATGTGGCAAGGATGCAGCTGTCTTGCAATACTGGGCCCTTGAACATGAGGACAGAAGCCAATAATTTAAGAAGGGTGGAGGAAAGGCACAGAGACTGGGATCCTATTCGGTGAAAACAAGTGGTGTGTCCACCAAAGACTTGTAAGAGAGTGGCCATTGCAGCCATATTCACAACAGCAAGAATCAGAAATCAACCTAGATGCCCACTAACGAATGCCCAGATGAATAACTGAACAGTTTACATTACAGTCACATGATGGAATATTGTAATACACAGCAACTAAAAGAGAAGTCTCATACAAAAGACAAAAACATGAGTAGATTTGACAGATACGATGCTGAACTGAAAAAGCTGGATGTGGGGCTGGGAAGTTGGCTCTGCAGGTGAAATTGCTTGCCCCCTTCCCCCCCCCCGCCTGATGACCTGAGTTTGATCCCCAAAGCCTGCGTGGTGGAAGGAGAGAGCTGACTTCAAAGGTTGTCCTCTGATCTACTTGTGTGTTCATGCATGTACACAGAGTAAGTAAATGTTAAGCTAAATGTGCTGGGCCTGGTAGCACACGCCCATGGTCCCAGGTACGTGGGGAACATGAAAGAAGGATCCCATGAGTTCAGGAGTTTGGGATCAGCCTGGCGACGCAATTTCCCATCTCTTTGAAAAAGAAACATGTGGAGGAGGGAAAGCCACATTTCTTTGTGGGCGTGGCCACTGATAGGCTGCCCATGTCACCCTGGAAGTCCTCACACACTTCTGCATGTTGGCAGCATTACTGACTGGACTAAGGGCTGGAGAGACGGCTCAGCAGCTAAGAGCACATTCTGCTCTTGGCAAGGAGTCTAATACAGTTCTCAGCAATAGGTCCTGTGTTTATAACTGTCTAGAACTCCATTTCTTTTTTTTTCTTTTTAAATTTTTTTATTGTTTTTATTGAGCTATATACTTTTCTCCACTCCCCGCCCTTCCTCTCCTTTCCCCTTCTACCCTTCCCCATGCTCCCAACTTACTCAGGAGATCTTGTCTTTTTCTAGTTCCCATGTAGATTAGATCAATGTATGTCTCTCTTAGTGTCCTCATTGTTGTCTAGGTTCTCTGGGATTGTGAATTATAGGCTGTTTTTCTTTGCTTTATGTCTAAAAGCCACATATGAGTGAGTACATATGATATTTGTCTTTCTGGGTCTGGGTTACCTCACTCAAAATAATGTTTTCAAGCTCCATCCATTTGCCTGCAAATTTCAAGATGTCATTTTTTTTCTGCTGTGTAGTACTCCACTGTGTAAATGTACCACATTTTTCTTATCCATTCTTCAGTCAAGGGGCATATAGGTTGTTTCCAGGTTCTGGCTATGACAAACAAAGCTGCTATGAATATAGTTGAGCACATGTCCTTGTGGTACAATTACGCATCATTTGGGTATATACTCAAAAGTGGTATTGCTGGGTCTTGAGGAAGGTTGTTTCCTAATTTTCTGAGAAATCACCATACTGTACCAGCTTGCATTCCCACCAGCAATGCAGAAGTGTTCCCTTTACCCCCACATCCTCTCCAGCATAAGTTATCATCTGTGTTTTTTATTTTGGTCATTCTTACAGGTATAAGATGGAATCTCAGAGTTGTTTTGATTTGGATTTCTCTGATGTCTAAGAATGTTGAGCATTTCCGTAAGTGTCTTTCAGCTATTTTAGATTTCTCTGTTTAGGTCTGTACCCCATTTTTTATTTGATTATTTGTTTCAATTTCTTGAGTTCTTTGTGTATTTTGGAGATCAGACCTCTGTCCGATGTGGAGTTGCTGAAGATCTTTTCCCATTTTGTCGGCTGCCTCTATAACTCCACTTTTAAGGATCTAATGCCTCTGGCTTCCACAGGCACCTATACCTCTCCCGCTTTCTCTCTTTTAATAAAGTAAATATTTTTTAAAATGACACAAAGTTGGGAGGGGTGGGCTGGGGAGATGGGAGATGGATATGACCAAGATATGTTACATATATGTATGAAGCTTTGAAAGAAAATCAAATAATTTCAAAAAAGCATATTGTAGGGGCTGGAGAGATGGCTCAGAGGTTAAGAGCACTGACTGCTCTTCCAAAGGTCCTGAGTTCAATTCCCAGCAACCACATGGTGGCTCACAACCATCTGTAATGAGGTCTGGTGCCCTCTTCTGGCCTGTAGGCATACATGGGGCTGAACACTGTGTATATAATAAATAAATCTTTTTTAAAAAAGCATATTGTACGATTTCACATATTAAGTTTTAAAATGGGACCTTTTTTTGGTTTTTTGAGACAGGGTTTCTCTGTGGCTTTGGAGCCTGTCCTGGAACTAGCTCTTGTAGACCAGGCTGGGCTCGAACTCACAGAGATCCGCCTGCCTCTGCCTCCCGAGTGCTGGGATTAAAGGCGTGCGCCACCACCGCCCGGTTTAAAATGTAACTTTTAAACATCGTATTTATGACATCAGGATTAGGATTAGGTTGGGACTGCAGCAACCTCTTCAGGATAGGGATGATGAAAGCTCTGTTAGGCGAAGACTCTACCCAGAAAAAACGCGCTGAGAGCCACTCTTGGGACCACGCTCTGCCTCCGCTCATCTCACATTTGCTTTCTGTCAGGCTTACTTCATGATTTTATGTTTTCATTCGATTACGTGTGTGAAGCTACCAATTTTTGTAGACTGAAATAGTTGAATATTCACAATTTCATAGGGTCAACTCAATATTTTCCTTGTTTAATCATTTTTTCCTCTAAGCCACTTGAGAAAACTACAATTCTTTTGCTCATTCCATTAGTGTTTTTGTCAGCACCGGGACAACAAAGTTACAAGCCTGTGCTGTTACCCGGCAGTTGTTTAAAAAGTTCCATTGAAGCCGGGCGGTGGTGGCACACGACTTTAATCCCAGCACTCAGGAGGCAGAGGCAGGTGGATCTTTGTGAGTTCGAGGCCAGCCTGGTCTACAAGAGCTAGTTCCAGGACAGGCTCCAAAACTACAGAGAAACCCTGTCTCGAAAAACCAAAAAAAAAAAAAAAAAAAAAAGTTCCATTGGTCTGTTAGGTAATTCAGCTTAGGTAAAACCAAATCTTTGGTTTTGACTCAGGAAATAATTTCATGACAAGCCAGTATGAGGCAGAGTTGAAATTCATTGAAAATAGAAAGGTACTCAAGAAAGGGAAAGGGGCAGTTGTGTGGCACAGGCCAGAAGGATTTGCTGAAGGAGGCAGAGGCAGAAGGATCATGAGTTCGAGGCCAGCCTAGGCTACACATTGTTTTTTTTTTGCGCCGGGTGGTGGTGGTGCATGCCTTTAATCCCAGCACTCGGGAGGCAGAGGCAGGCAGACCTCTGTTGCAGCGCACAACGCCTGTCTGTGCTCTATGCGCTACCATACAGTTCGCGCTTCGGGCAAGGGGCTGGAGGTTGAAACACACAAAGACACACAGAGACAGCACAGACAGAGAGACAGAGACCTCTAGTCACTAGTGAGAAGCCCTTTATTCAATAGCACCATGGAGGCTTATATACCCAACAGTCAGGTGGCCAACAGGTGAAAACTTTATTCTCTGATCCTCAAGGCAACACGTGCTCATGAAGTAGAGCTGGTAAACAGTTATGACACAGCTTTCAGTAACTCAAATCAGAAGGAAAGTAAAGATCTCTAGCAGGGAAGAGCAGCTGGAGGCCAGGACTCCAAATGATCCCAACATCCTGTGAGTTCGAGGCCAGCCTGGTCTACAAGAGCTAGTTCCAGGACAGGCTCCAAAGCTACAGAGAAACCCTGTCTTAAAAAACAAAAACAAACAAACAAAAAAAGATTTCCTTGCTATACCTCCATTCTTCCCTTTAGAGTACAAAGTTTCCCTCTATGTCATTGGGTTTTGGAAATATGTAATCTATATTTTGATTTTACCAAATGCTCTCCTGGATCCCTGGGAGTGACTCTTGGGTATCTGGCACCCCTCTGGTGTCCTTGGAAATGGAGGAACCCCCAACCACAGTTGACCCTCGTCATTGATTCTCTCTTCCGGTCACTTCCCACTCTTCCCATGAGTGAGGCCTAGTCTCTTAAATGTGGTTTCTCACCTTTTGGCCCTGTCCATAAGTCCTGGTACCAGGCAAGCACAGTTCTCTTGGGCTCGGAGTCCTTTGGCCCTGTTCTTTGCGCGAAGGTGCAACGCATGGGACAGTCCGTGCTTACTTAACTCTATCCTCTCTGAATTCCTCGGACGCTAGGAATCGCAGACCCTTGGATCTTATTTCTCTGCCTCCCTCATGGGAGGAACTGTGTCCACCTTTGCAGTCAGACCTGGTCTCAATACCCCTTGAATATCAATCCAAATGGCTGCTTCCTGGAACCCTATAGCCCGATATTTTACGGGACCTTTGCAACATTCTGCCAGTGGTCCAATAATTGGAAGGTGGTGCCCTATTTTCAACCTTTATCCTAGCTTCACTACAATGTTAGTTTCCTCAGCAACAGCCTGCCTCTGCCACCAAGGCAGTTACATGTCACCAGGTCCTTTTCTGCCATCAGCTATGTGACATGTGCACCCTTTAAAAGTGCCTGCTAGGAAGAACTCATTCTCTTTGCCTCCTCTCTTGCCTCTTACTACTTTCTTTGTCTCTCATTTCCTCTTGCATTAACTCTGTTGTGTGTGGCATGTTTGTTTAGTGGCATACCTTGGCAGGGCCTGCCAAAGCTATCCACTTCATGCAGGGACCCTACCCACATGCTCCACCTGCAACGCATCCTCTCTCCCCCACCTGCAGCAAATCTGCTTTCTAGTTCACTGGCGGCTTTGCCTTCCATTCAATACTGGCAATTGGGTCTCTGGCGGGGCTACCTGCCTCTGACCATTCCCCTGGTGTAGACACTGTGGCCATATGGCCATAGCCTAACAAACTTCGGAGGTCCCCTACAAAGCACAAGACACTCTGGTCCTACATATCCTTCCACTCTGCCTGTTGCATGCCATTTTTACTACGGGTAATTTCCCCTCTCATTGTAAGGAGGCTCATATCAGGGCCCTCAAATTGCTTTTAAGCAGCTGAGGACTTCGGGTTGGAACTACAGACCTAGAGAGGTTTTGGATAGAGACCAGGGTGTTAGCACCATGGATTCCCCAGCAAGTATATGGAAGCCTGAGCCCTGGATGTGGGTGGGGTTTATTTCTGGATATGGGTGGGGTTTATTTCTGGATGTGGGTGGGGTTTGTTTCTGGATGTCGGTGGGGTTTGTTTCTGGATGTGGGTGGGGTTTATTTCTAGATATGGGTGGGGTTTATTTCTGGATGTGGGTAGGTTTATTTCTGGATAGGAAAAGAGAGGCAGCCTCTGGAGTGACCCCTCAATTATCCTTCATTAATATCTTGTTGGCGATAATCATCAGTTTGAAATCTTCCTTGGCAGAGGAGGTGATCAAGGCCCACAATAAATACTGCCAGCTACAATGCAAGGCTAACTTACCTTTTACCTTTGTCCCATCTATGTCTGATATTTCCTCAAGATCCGATGATGAAGAGGAGGCCAAAGAGAGAGAAAAGAAAAGAAAAGAAAAGGAGGAAAGGAAGGTAAAGGAGATAGAGAGATGAAAGAATAGAGAAAAGGAGAAAACAGCAGTCCCCAGGTCCACACCCATTTCCCCCTCTGCCCCTCTGGGACCTGGCCTCATTGAAGCTAATAATGACCCTAGACAAAAATCCAACGTTACCCCATTTGTCAGTAGAGACTCCATAGAATGTAGGTATGACCCCACTACGGGCAACTGGAATTTGTATGGCCACTCCAACTGTCTTGATATGTGCCCTTTGACACTCAGAAAGGGAGGCAGCCTCTTTAATGGAACTGACTTCTTTAAAAGTGACACTAAGCATTAGGCAGGAGAATGAACAGTAATGTGACACACGCCCACAAAGTTGACTAGAAAGTCACCCTGGCCTGTGTCCAGCTCCCTGTTGTAGAAGGCTGCTTGTTTTTTCCCAGCTGCCCAGACTCCTGAAATAATCACACAAAAACTATATTATTTGCAATACTGTTTGGCCAATAGCTTAAGCGTATTTCTGGCTAACTCATATCTTAAATTAACCCACCTCCATTAATCTGTGTATCACCATGAGGCTGTGGCTTACAGGGTAAAGTTCCTGTGTCTGTCTCTTGCGGGCTACATGGCTTCTCCTGACTCTGCCTTCTTTCTCCCAGCATTCAGTTTAGTTTTCCCCACCTACCTCTATTCTGCCCTGCTATAGGCCAAAGCAGTTTCTTTACTCATTAACCAATAAAAGCAACACATAAACAGAAGGACCTCCCACACCAGCCCCCCTTCTTCTTTTTGGTAACCAATGCTCCTAACACATAGATACCCTCAACTGTTCCCACAAAATGTGCTTCCTGACAGCCTGCTGGCTGGTATATTTACACACAGCCATTCTAATGAGAGAACCAGCAGTCATTGGGTCCCTGCTGTCAATGCTACCCACTTCCATGTCATTACCATTATGGCCAAACTCAATTAGAGGAGGTAGGTAGGACAAAGAGAGACTTTGGGATTATGGCCGCTACCATTATGGCCATTGTGCTGTGAGTGGGAGGGGCTGTGGCTGGAGTGGTATCACTAACACACTTGGCCACCATGACAGAAACTTTAAATCAAATAGTCGCTAAGTCTGCTGAGGTTCTACATGCTCAAGAGATAAGCAGTCAACACCTTTATCAGCTATACATATATTATAACAACAAATTGACCTCTTGGCTGAGGAATTGACATTGGTGAGGGACATGTCACTGCTAGCGTGTGACCCTAAATATCAAGTGTTTTGCCTCAACCACTACAAGGTTCCTAATACCTCCTTAGAAAGACTTCAATTGACATAAATACATTAAGGTACCCAGTCGGATAAATTCCTTAGCTACTCCATATTACTTTGGGAGCAAATTCATCGTTTAAATATAACTGGAGTCCCAGCCACGTCCTTGGAATCTGACTTTTTGACTAAGGTTTGGAACAATTTAAAGGGACTTTTTGATCCCTCCTGGATCCTTACATATGTTCTGCTCGGTAGGGCAGTACTGCTAATTCTTCTCTGGTCTAAGTGTCTCCTACAGCATACTCATCAACAAAAAGTGGCTATCAAGGCAACCATCCAGGTACGAACAGCTCTTTATCTGGAACAAAGTCCTCCTAGAAGGGTAAGGCATGCATGGCTTACTGAGATACAATGGCTACTGCCTGACCCACCACCCTGACAGCTTGCCAGAATTGATGCTCTTTGAGGGATTGGTAATCAAGTATGCATAAGAGTCTGTTCAGCAGGCCAATCTAAGCACAGTTCATTATGCTGAGCACTCCTAGCACCCACTGAGCGTGTCCTGTAAAAATAATAAAAGGGCTGGATATGTGGGATGACTAAGCCCTAACGGGCCTGAGGGCCGGCCTAGATTGGTCCTGACCGATATTAGGAGCATGTGCAGTAAAAACGTCCTGAAAGCCAGCCTGGGTCTGCCTGAAGGCCCTGACAACAGCAACCGAGCCATGGCGAGAGATGACATGGGCCGAGGAAAAGCAGTCATGTCATCTGCGGATGCCAGGACAACAGGTCCTGCCCCTGGTAGGGTGGGGGGTATATAAGGCTTGCCCCTTCCTTGATAAATCTAGCTTGTTGCTTTTACCTGCTCCTATTGTCTGCGTCATTGACTGTGCCCCCTTCCCCAAGGGAGGCCTGTGGGACCCTGTAACACCTAAACTTAACTTTATCCTCTGCTCTGCCAGTGTCTTACCAGGTCCAAGAGGTACCGGACAGTTCCACAGAGCCTGGACAGCAGTGAAACAACCAGCCACCCCAGGATGTGGTCAGCACCCCAGTTTTCTCACTTGTTCCCTGGATGGAGGTACTATTTGGGAAGTATATATTATTGGTGACTGTATAAAGGGTTTGGAAGTTTTTGGAATTTGAACATTAACAGTTTCCAAGGGACTCTCTTCTTCCTCAGTCTCTAGTTCCTTTTCCAGTAATTGAGGTTATAAACTGGCCCTGGATATTCCGGGATAGGATTACCATCTGTAAGATTAAACCAGGAGCCACTAAATTGGCACAAAGATGTAAATTTTAACTCGATTCGGGAAATATCAAGGCCAGCTTAAAGATAAACAATTATATTTTGGGCTGGAGAGGTGGCTCAGTGGTTAAGAGCATTGCCTGCTCTTCCAAAGGTCCTGAGTTCAATTCCTGGCAACCACATGGTGGCTCACAACCATCTGTAATGAGGTCTGGTGCCCTCTTCTGGCCTGCAGGCATACACGCAGACAGAATATTGTATACATAATAAAAAAATAAATATTTTTTAAAAAAGAAAAAAATATATTTTTTTACAAATTACAAGGGGAAACTCATGCCACAAGAATCAGAAGTCCAGGCTCCACTGTGTTCCCTGGGAATCACCCAGAGAGAGTGAGCACCTGGTCCGTAACAGTTTTTCTTCCTGGGCTCCAGGTAGCCATGCCTTAATTAGGTTCCACTTCTTAGAGGTGATTGGTTAACAAAGCTTCCCCTATCACCTCCCCCTTTTGTCTAAACAAGATCGATCCAAACCCAATACAACTATATACAATAGGAATAGATACCAAATAAAAACTTACAAACAAGCCAGGAGGTGATGGCACATGCCTTTAAATCCCAGTACTCGGGAAGCAGAGGCAGGTGGATCTCTGTGAGTTCCAGGCCAGCCTAGTCTACAAGAGCTAGTTCCAGGACAGGCTCCAAGGACAAAGAGAAACCCTGCCTTGAAAAAAAAATACAAACAATATAAGCAATATTAAGCAAGGAACACAGAACAAAAGTTTTAATAAACATTCTGTTGCATCGGAAATAAGCTTGGCTAAATCATGAGGAAGGTAACTACTACTATCTAATCTTCAATCCCATGGAAGATCTGAGAGGGGAAATAATATTACTTGAGAAAGCAGGAAGTGCAATAAAGCAACTTCCAAAATGT
The DNA here is from genome assembly GCA_004026605.1 of Ondatra zibethicus. NCBI lineage: Eukaryota > Metazoa > Chordata > Mammalia > Rodentia > Cricetidae > Ondatra > Ondatra zibethicus. The sequence continues at coordinate 46,994 of PVIU01012351.1, read as the reverse complement.
GCAACAAATGACAGAGACAGCTGGCTACCTGGGCAATCACCCAAAGTCTCATTTGCAACGTTGAAGCAACCAACTTTGGCTAAGGCCTAAAATGACTGACAGACCATTTTCAAAGGCAAGAAACTTTTCAATACTATCTTACCCTGTCTTGGCAGGATATGACAGTCCTGTTTTATCTATTTCCAGATACTATGTATCTTGTCAGTGGTTGAGGTATGGGCATTTCTTTGCACAAAGGCCAGTTCTGCCAAGAAGAAAACAAGCTCCAGGTGGAGTGTCTTCGGTGCTCAACATTCTCTCTGAAAAAGATCGGTGCTGGCAGGATTAATTATGTCTCACGTCAACAGAACTCTAAGTTATTTAAAGGCCATTTTCTACAGCTCTTTGAAGTGGCTGAAGATTATCTATCTATGCAGAATATAATCTCTATGTATCTAAAGAACCTGATTAGTCTAACTATAAGTATGACAAACATAGATGACTATTTATCTATAATTCTTTTTTTTAGGAAATAACAATTATTATCTATAATTCTTAATACCTATATAACTTAAAGACTAAGACAATAAACAACTGTGCAATAAATGAGGATAATGACCTCCAAATGTAAACAATGTATAAGTATCTTGATCAGAGGTAGAAATGTACACTGCAATATTATAAATATATATCAATATATAAAAAATGTTTTAAACAGAGGTAGAAGCATGCATGCATACAATATTCAATATAATTTAACTTTGTATCAATATATAAGAATCTATACCAATGTAATTGTCTATTGTAACATGAGGGCCTGCTAGTTGGGGTTTCCATCCTGTCCAGTTCCCGCAGCCATTTAGCCCCAAAGAAAATCACACAGAAGATTATAAATGGATTGGCCATTTAGCTCAGGCTTCTTATTAGCTCTTGTAGCTTATATTAACCCATTATCCTAATCTATGTTAGCCACATGGCTCAGTACCTTTCTCAGCAGGGCAGGTCACATCATGCTTCTTCGGTGGTCTGGGTAGGAGTGAGGAGGAGTGGGCTTCCTTCTTCCCAGCATTCTCCTGGTCTCATCGCCCCACCTCTCTTTCCTGTCTGGTTGACCTGCCTATACTTCCTGCCTGGCCAATCAGCATTTATTTAAAACATGATTGACAGAACACAGACAATTATCCCACACCAGTCTATAAATAATAATTCACAAGTATTCACTCTATTACTCACTATTATTATTAGTGTGAGTAAGCTCATACCAATCTATTATCCCATCCAATTTTCCCTTTTTTTTTCTTTTTCAAAGAGATCCCTGAGTCTATAAAATTCCTCCCCCAACCCTCAACCATATACAAATTATAATTAACCCCTAAATGAAGTTCCTAACCCTGAGGACAAACTTTGTTGGGAGAGGGGATGTCGTCTTCTAGAATTACTTTGAGCTGTCATGGGGGCGACGTTCTTTCTACGGGATCCTGTGAAAGTAAAATGATGGTTAAGTTTCAAGATTAATGTCTGGTATGATTGCAAATAGTCTTCGAGTATTTTGTGGAGATCTGGCCAGAACGTTCTAAAAATGTGCACCATTTCATCTAACCAAGTTGGAACCATTTTGTGCAGCTGTGTACCCAAAATAGGTCTTGTAGTAGCGCTATTGGCATCATGACGTCATATCAACCAGGTGGAATTGTTGTTGTGGGGCCCCATCTTCCTGGAAACTTCAAAAATTACTGCAGGAAAATTCATTGTTCATTGTGGAAAACTTAAGCATTATTTATATAGACATATACAGACATATATAGTCAATGAAAGTATGATAAAGACAAAAATAGATATAAAGAAAAGATTTTTTTCTAAATTCTGTTTTCTTTCTGTCCCATATCATGGCTCCTGACATGAGACAGAAACTCTTGACTTTTCTCTTAACAACAGGCTTGGAATTAGAGAGGGACTGAGCCAGTGTCCAACTCCAAAACCAGCTCTATATATTTAGAAATATACATATATATGTATATATATAAACGTATATTCTCAACATCTATACTTACAGAACATATTCGGTTTTCTTGATGATCCTTATTGGGTAGTTATTTTTCCAAATGTCAGTATTCAAACATCCAGGGTTCCTTGAATTTTTTGAAGATGAGTGTTTTCCTGCAAAGACAAGAACAGAACCCTGCCCCATCCTATATGTTTTTTTTTTTTTTTTTTTTACCACCTATATGGTTACCACCATTGTGGATGAGCTGTCATTTCTCCTTTTCAAGAGGTTTCTCCTCTTCAAACCGAATCTTTATTAATTTTGATGGTAACCATAATTTTTCTTCTCCTGTGGAAACAAGCAGAACCCCTTCCCCAAGGCAGCACCTCTCCTGGCTTCCATTGTGAGGTCAGCACGTCCTTGAAATAAACTGGTTGATTTAATTCAGAAGACTTTTTCATTATCCAATGTCTTTCTGCTACTGTTGTCCCTTTCTCATTAGCGTTGAGAAAATTCAAGGTTAACAAAGCATTATGTAGTCTATTTCTGGGGGGCATTTTCCACCTCTTTTTGTTTGTTTAACATATCCTTTATAGTTCGATTTGCTCTTTCATGACTGCTTGACCTATAGGATTGTGTGATATGCCTGTAACATGCTTAATATTATAATAAGCAAAAAACCATTTCATTTTCCTAGAGACATATGCTGGATCATTATCTGTCTTTATTTGTGCAGGTATACCCATGATGGCCATAATTTCTAATAGATGTGTGATTACTGAATCAGCCTTTTCTGAGCTTAAAGCAGTTGCCCGCTGAAAACCTGAATAAGTGTCAATGGTGTGGTGTACATATTTTAATTTGCCAAATTCTGCAAAGTGGAACACATCCATCTGCCAGATTTCATTCCTTTGATTACCCTTTGGGTTAGTCCCTGCAGGTAGTGGTGTTTGGTTATAGAAAGAGCAAGTAGGGCATCTCTTTATAATCTCCTTAGCTTGTTGCCATGTAATAGAAAACTCTTTCTTTAAACCTTTGCTATTGACATGATGTTTTTTATGAAATTCAGAGGCCTGCAACACGCTTCCAATCAATAATTGATCAATTTCTGCATTACCTTGTGCTAGAGGACCTGGCAGACGCATATGGGACTGGATGTGTGTTATGTACATAGGACAAACCCTATTCCTGATTATGTCTTGCACCTGGATAAACAATGAAGTCAATTCTGTATCATCTGGTATAAATTCAGCGGTTTCAATATGCAAGATAACTCATGCCTTAATTTAGGATAGTTCCTTTTGCCATAAAAGGGATTTATGGTGAGGTTCCTAGAGGTTTGTAATGGGGGAAGGGAGAAAGGCAAATGCAGTTACTTGACTCTCAGCTGGGGAGGTGCTTCCTCTCCTTAAGGTACTACACAGGCTGACCTGGCCCAGCTTCTGATATCAGATGAGTTCTGTCGGCCTGGCCCCAGACTCCCCTTCTTTTTATCCAGACTGAGTTACTGTCCCCTTCTAGATGGGAGGACTATCCCTCGGCTGTGTGATGGACCCATATTGTGCCTGTTGTGCCTGTGGTATAGAGAAGGGTTTAGGGTAGCCTGGCCCTCTTCCTTGAACCATGACTTTTTTTTGTTTGTTTGTTTTTTGTTTTTTTGTTTTATTTTTTGGTTTTTCGAGACAGGGTTTCTCTGTGGCTTTGGAGCCTGTCCTGGAACTAGCTCTTGTAGACCAGGCTGGTCTCGAACTCACAGAGATCTGCCTGCCTCTGGCCTCCCAAGTGCTGGGATTAAAGGTGTGCGCCACCACCGCCCCGCTGAACTGTGACTTGTTTTATATAATCTAATACCTTATTATTCTTTATCCTTGGACTTTGAGAACTTTACTGAGGGCTGGAGAGAGGGCTCATCCAGTAAGCGGACTTGCTGTTCTTGCAGAGACCTAGATTCCCAGCACCCATGATCCTCTTCTTGCTTCTGTGGGTACCTGCATACACATGGTGTACACACTGACAAGCAGGCACACACACATAAATAAAAATGAATTTTAAAGAGTTTCACTTTCAAGCTGGGAGGTGGTGGCGCAAGCCTTTAATCATGGCACGCGGGAGGCAGAGACAGGCGGATCTTTGTGAGTTCGAGGCCAGCCTGGTCTACAAGAGCTAGTTCCAGGACAGGTTCCAAAAGCTACAGAGAAACCCTGTCTCGAAACACACATCCCCACCCCCCACCCCACCCCCCGCAAAAAAGTTTCACTTTCCTTTCCCCTTTGAGGGGGCAGGGGGCAGCCTTCCTTCTACAGAAGTTTGCCTCTGTAATTTGACTCTGTTTTGACAGCCCTTTTCTATTCTCCCCTGGAATTCCTGTGGTTTGCCTGGGCCTGACCTTTGATACCTAATACTTTTGAGCAATGTGCATCCTTCCCTGGAGTCTGGGGCTATTTTTTCCTTTAGACCACATTCCTTCACCCAGCCAAACTTGCTTTTTCCTCAGCATCTTTGCACCTACCGCGTCTTCTGACTCCAGGGCTCCCCTGGGTCATCACCTGCCGTGTGTCCTGATGTGTTCCCCTGGGCCATTCCCTGTGCAGCAGGACGCCTTCAGGTTCAGCAGCTCAGACATCACCTGCACAGAGGCACCTTCCCCTGCCTTGGGATTAAGGTTTATTCTTTTATGGTCTATCGTATCCAGCCCTTGTCTTCCATCCTTTGTCTTTCATTCCATCACCTCACAGGGCACAAGTCCCATCATTCAATAAAATTCTTGCTAAATCCATTCTTGCCACATTCCCAGGGTCTAGTCCATGTCAGTCAATAGTAAGCATTTGGCAGAAGGAATGAGAATGAATTCACCACGCAAGGGTTATGTTGTCCAGCTTTCCGCTCCACATGTAGGAACCCTGGAATGGAAGCTTGGTTGAGAGAAGGTGGAACAATGGTCTGTAAGGACCTGAACCTGGTGCCTGTTGGGCCTCTACTCAGCAGTCATAGGTGCTGATACCACTGTCTGGTATTAGGGGCAGAAACTGGGCTAGGCTTCCCAGCAATCTAGCTAGGTTTGGGTGGAGGCTTACTGAAACCAAACCCTGGGGCTAGTCTTTGCTGCACTAGGGAAAGTATTGACAGCTGGCAGTGGTATAGGTTGTGAAAGAACTTAGAATTTACCAAAGACAGAAGAAGGCAGAAGATCCACGTCATTGCAGTGGCTCATGCTTGGAATCCCAGCGATCAGAAGACTAAGACCAGAGGATTGACTCTAGTTTGAGGTCAGCCTGGGCTGTGTGGTGAGTTGCCTGAGCTGCAGAATAAGATCCTGACTCAGAAATCAAACAAAGAAGTACTAAAGGATGCACCCCTACAAAATAAAGCAAAACAAAACAACAATGACAAAAAACAGAGCCATAAATCAGGCCCAAGGCTTCAAGAAATCCACTGTTCATGGGTTCCCTTAAAGCAGTCACCGCCATCACACACCATGGAGCCCGCAATTCTAGGCAATCTGGCTTGTTTCTCACCCCGCAGTTTCAAAAAAACTGTTTACCCAAAAAGTAGTTTCTGGCCCTGAGTTTATAAGTCCATCCTGCTCCCTTCTCTCAACTATAAAAACTGATTTTCAGGCTGGCTCATTGTCTTATAGCCTTGACTCCTAAGCCACCAGCCTCTCAGACCAATAAAAGTTTGCTCTTGCTGTCTGAGGGCAAACCAAGTCTGCTGACTTACTTTTCAAAGAACGGGAAGGAGGAGGAGGAGGGGGAAGGAGAGGGAAGAAGAGGAGGAAGACACAGCTGTAGTGACAGGAATAAAAATTTATCCGATACACGCTACTGTACAAGCACAGGTGGTGCAGATGGAGAAGTTCTGCACACACACTGGAAAGTATTGTTTTATGTTGGGATTTTTATGTAGGTCACCAAGCAGGCATTCCTCCTTCTTTGGCAAAGATCCTCCTGTTGCCTAGGCCTCAAACCTGCTGTATAGAGCAGGATGACCCTGAACTTCAACCTCTGATCCTCCTGCCTCACTTCTTGAGTGCTGGGGTCACAGGTATGTGGAACCACAGTCAGGTTCCAGATGCTGGAGACTGAACCAGGCACGCTAGGCAAGCACTCTGCCAACAGCTCAGCGTGGGCAGTGTTCTAATGGTGCAGTGCCTGGTGGTTTAGGTCTTATCAGGAAAGACAGCTGTGAAGGGCTCATATCTGCGTAGTTTGACAGATATCTTATTATTTTGCTGAGGAATATGCTATACCTTGTGGATTGTCTCTTCTCGGGAATGGCTGTCTATGCAAGGTGGGTGTGGGGCTTCAGGGGGTTGTACCTCTGAGTGTCTGAGTCTGTTCATTAAAGAGAGGAATTCCCAGGCCTGGAGAGATAACTTAGTAGTTAAGAGCACTGGCTGCTCTTCTAGGCAGCCCAGCACCCTACATGGCAGCTCACAACTGTCTGTAACTCCAGTTCTAGAGTACCGACACCCTCACACAGACATATATGCAGGCAAAACACCAATGCACATAAATAAAAAAAAATTTTTTAAAAAGTGAAATTGCCGGGGCTGGAGACATGGCTCAGATGTTAAGAGCACTTACTGCTCTTCCAGAGGTCCTGAGTTCAATTCGCAGCAACCACATGGTGGCTCACAACCATCCAAAATGAGATCTGGTGCCCTCTTCTGGTGTGGAGGCATACATGGAATGTTGTATACATAACAAATAAATAAATCTTTTTTTTTTTTTTTAAAAAGAGTGAAATTGCCTACAGTGTGTCCATGAGACTGCTCTAAGGGAGAACACAACCAGGACTTTTAGGACTAACTAGCCAATTCTGGTCCTGCTCAGAGAAGAAAAGGCCTTGCCCGGAGACCAGCCTAGTCTGAGGCAAAAACAGTCTTGAGATTGGGATAGCACAGCACAGCCATCAATCCCAGAATGGCATCTAGTTCTCCCCTTGCTCTAACTTCTCACTGTCATTTTTTTTTCCTCTATAGTATTTATCACTGAATACTCTGTGGCTTCTTTAAGGTAAATCAATTTGCAGGTATTTCTGGAACTTAGTTGGTCTTTGAGGTACTAAGGACACATCTCTAAAGAAAACAAAGACACACCCAACCCCCACAGTACTGTGTAAGGATAATAAACACCTACTTTAGAAAGGATGAACAGGCTGTAGATAGAGTCCCAGTGACAGAGTGCCTACCTAGGATATATGCAGCCCTGAAGACACAGACAAAAGAGCCAGGGAGTGTACACCTGTAATGCCAGCCTTGGGAGCTGGAAGCAGGGGAAGACCATCGAGGGATGCGTGAGGCCGCGGATAAGAAAAAAATGTACAACATATTCAGTAAGATGGTAATTGCTATGGGGGGAAAAAGTAGAGCAGGATAGATGATAAAGGCAATGCCCAGTGCAGGGGGGAAAGGGACAAAGAGAGAGTTACCGTCTGAAATGAGAGCATGTGTGAGTGCTGGGGCACAGCCCACAGCCTGTGTTTTCAGGCATGGAGAGCCACAGGAGGACGCACAGGACAGGAGCGTGAAGAATGCTCAGAGGCTGAGCAATGGAGACATAGGTGGGTGGGTGTGGGATCCTCAGAATCTAGCTGGCTCTGGAGCATCTTTGGGAAATGGTTACTAATTCATAAACTGATGTGTGGATTGAAGGGGAGCAACAAGGGACTGGGCGGAAACTGTGACGTAGACCTGGAGAGATGTGTAGGGGTTTAGATATGAAAGTCGTGGTCACGTCAAACAGTGACCTTATTCTTGAGACAGACAACTTCCTGGCACAACAGCTAAAGGCAAAACAAACAAAAACAAAGACAACAAAAATAGTCAAGGGGCACACAAAGCCAGAGTGCAGGTTGTCTATCAACAGCTGAATCTCAGGGAGAGACTAAACACGTTTGGGGTTGGTAACATGAAGCTGGCATTTGAAGTCATGGGCCTGACAACTGGGCCTGTTGCTTTATGCCTAGAAATCCCAGCCTGTGGAAGGTTGGAGCAGGAAGATTGCTTAATTTTGATGTCAGCCTGAGCTACAGAGGGGGATCCCTACTTAAATCAATCAATATTTTAAAAGCAAAACCATGAGCCTGGGTAAGTGGGTATAGACAGAGGGAAACATAAAAATAAAAAGTCAGAAGAAACCTAGTGAGCATAGAGCCATGAAAGCCTCGCGGAAGGAGGATTCTACAAGGAAGGAGAGTCCAAGAGGAATCTGTTGATGATAGTAGGTCTCTCTTGTCCACCTCTAAAAGATCAGGGAGTCAAAAAAAAAATACACATTTTTGTTTACTGTATTTCCTGCAGAGTGTAGGTACTTAATAATAAACACTTGAGTTTCAAAATATGTGAGCTACACCTTTGCAAATGCCCAGGATGCAGGGTTGAAACACTGACCTCCTTTAGGAAAAGGCTAGTGGCCAAGTAGGAGGTTCGTCCCGGTGTCAGTGGTACCTGTCACATTCCTCATTCAGGCCAGAGTTCTCCTGAATAACACAGACTCCCGGACAAAGGAGTCTTATGTAACTCGTATGCTTTGGAGAGTAACAAACCTGTCTTCAGACCCACCAGTTTACAGAGGACTTTAAATCCACTCTTCTTTCAGGCACCCTATATTTTGTCCACCTGTCCACTCATCTGTTCACCTGTCAAATAACCATTTTTAAAAATTATTAAGCGAGCATAAGCCTGTCACAATGCTTTTGCAGAGATCAAAAGACAACCCGCGGGAGTTGGTTCTCTCCTTCCACCATGAGTTCCAAAGATTGCGTCATCTCAGCAGTGCCCTTAACTCGCTGAGCCATCATATAGCCATTTATTTCTCCATCGTCTGTAGTCATTCTTCTGTCCGCTCTGTATAGCTATCCCTGTATCCATCTTAGCGACTGTTCACTTGCAGTTTTGTCCATCCATCTCTTAGGGTGACCAGCTTTGCAGTTTGTCACAGAATGAATATTGATTGGCCTTGACATTCCTGTATCCTAGGAAGCTTCCCAGTGCAGGGCAAACCAGGACTGCCTGTTCATCTACACGTATCCTGGGCATCAGGCAATGGACCCGTTGGCACACAGCCCATCAGTTACTTCAATTACGCCACAGACTGGCAACCCTCCTCACCAGGACAACGCTCCGCCCCCAGCCTGCACGGCCCCCCTCCCCCCGCCCATTCCGGAAGCCCCGAAGCGAATCCCGGCGCCCTAGCAACAGAGTCTTTCAGGCTGCCCAGTCCGCTTGCGCGGCTTCGGGTGCGAGCCAATAGCGAGGGGCGCCGGGACCGAGGCTCGGGGGGCGGGGCTGAGCGCAGCCGCAGCCATTTTGGTGGAAGAGAAACAATAGGACGGAAGCGTCGCGGGACTGGGCTGTGGCCGCAGGTAACGCCCGCCCCGCCGGGCCCGTGACCCTGTCGCCCCGGGTCTTTAGGAAGGAGGTTTTCGGTACTGTTAGTGGACGGTTTTGCTGATCGCTGGGGGCTTGCAGATCGTTTGGAGAACGGGTTCTCTAGCTGTCATTGTGAAGCGGTCTCCCCCGGTTTGCAGGGGGCATTGTATCATCTGGTCGTTGGGGATGCTAGAGTCCCCAGTGAGCGGATGACACTGGAGAGGGTCTGCTGGAACGGTATCTTTCTCTGTTTTTGAAGCGGTCACCGGGGGGCAGGATCTCTTGTTTCATTGAGGTCCCCCGGCCGCCACCTCCCAGATCATTGAGGATGGGGTCTCTATCTTTGGATGAAGGGTCAGCCCTGATCCTCAGGTACTGTTACCTGGGCTCGCAGACGTGCAGCCATTTTGGGTATTGAACGTCAGTTGTGCCAGTCACCTCGTCTTGGATTGGGGGGCGGGGAGATCTGCACATCCAACCTTTTTTTTTTAAGACATTAAAACGGATAAGAAGATGCCTTCTTTTAATATACTGATGTTTCTGCCACGAGTGGGATATTTATTTCTTTCACATTTGATAACAAGACTGCATCTGTCTTCTGCATCCTTCCTGATGACTTGTCTCGTTTTAGGATTTTAAATCAAGAAAGCTATACTAGCAGAAAAATGAGTGAAAATGTAGGAACTAGTGAAATCTAGTGCTCTTACATGCCAAAGGAAATAGAGCTAGTCGTCGCTTGTAAATAAACATTTAGTTAGCAAAATGTTCATAGAGCAAGAACAAAATAATTTCGAATAGTTTTGAGGAAAAGTACTGAAGGGATCTAGAGGAAGTGGGAGGAGGGTAAGAGGGGGTCAAGGAATGAATATGATCAAAATACATTGTATACATGTTTGAAATTGTCAAAAAATAAATATTTATCAAAATAGAAAGACCCAAAAGGAAAAAAAATACTGAAAGTTTTTAACATATCAAAAATGTTGCAGACGAAAGTGTTTTCTCCCGGCATGACATCTTGAGAGAAGGAAGATGCTTATTTACTAAGTTGTTGCCATGGAGAATGTATAATTGCAGGGTTTTGTTTTAATTTCAGCCACTGTCACAGATAGAAATATAAAATGAATAGTTACCCTTGACATGAACAGGCCATTTGATTGCCTCTTAAATTTGGGGAGTGGGGGCGAGTCAAGTTGATTAAACTATTGACTGTTACTCAGACTGGTTTGCCTTTGCCTACATTCTGATTTTTTTAAGAGTAAAATTCAAGTGTGTAAGTGGACTAGACCTGTTATAATTGTAGAAACCAGTTTATTATATGTAATAGACTTGTGTTGTGCTTTGGAGTTTACTGGGGAGAGACAGATTTTGGTCTATACAGCCAAGTATCTGAACATTGGAATCTGCCAGGGGGAGTAGTCGCTGACTGATGAATCTTTCTTAGGCTCCTTTGCCGGGAAGGTCAGGGCCTCCTGGAAGTCCCAGAGATGTCACTGGTATCTAGGCAACAAGGATGGGCTGAAGCGTCCTCGGGCCAGCTTGTTAAGGTGAAAATTTTCCACTGTTGGCTCATAAAGAGATGCACTGGGGAAGAATTTACCTTTAAGGGAAGAGTTGTTTGTTTTTTTGAGGCAGGGTCTCTTTTTGTAGCCCTGGCTGGCCTGGAACTCACTGTGTAGAACAGGCTGACTTTGAGTTCATAGATTTGCCTGCCCCTGCCCTCCAGTGTGCCAGGGTAAGAGGCATTTGCCCCCACCTCGGGCAAAGGCAATTTATGTCATGGGATGATTATCTTATAAATTTACCACATTTTTTTTACAGTAGAAAGCAATTAGAAAATTACTTTAATATGATTACGTTTTAAAGCATGTTTTTATTTTTAAAATTGTAGTTTGTCTTTTTGTGTATAATGAAAATAACAAGTTGTGTAAATCATGAAGTATATTGTGTTGGTAAGAAAATGTCCCTTTCCCAAAAAATTGAATTGAGAGTTCATCAAAAAGTTTGAAGAAAAACATCATTTACAGAGATAATGTGTATGTGGCTTTAATTTGTCACTCATCACCAGCTTTCAACAGTCACTTGATTCAGCTGATTGTGGCTCACACCTGGCCTTCTGTTACTGGAGGCTGGGGCAGTAGTTTGCCTCAAGTTCCAAGACTAGGCCACTCAGGCCTACACTGAGAGACCAGTCTCAAAAATCAAAAAAGAAAAACTAACCCAAACCAAAACCCAGTAACTGATTGCTATGTTCGGTGTCCACACAGGCCTCCTGCTAGCTCACACTGTATTTTCTTTTACTTAACTATTCGTTTTTTTTTTTTTTAAAGACCTCATATAATAACCCAGGCTGGCCTAGAATTTATAGCAACCCTCCTGCCTTAGCCTCTAGATGCTTAATCAGGTGCTGAGATTATACACGTGAGCCACTATAGTCAGCTTGTCTTGTTTCTTCTTTGTGTAGTCTGTTGTGGAACTCACTCTATAGACCAGACAGGCTGGCCTCAAATTCAGATCTGCCTACTTCTGCCTCTCAAAATCTGGGATTACAGTTGTGAGCCTTACCTTTTTTTGGGGGGGGGGTTGTTTTGTCTACATATATGTACACCAGAAGAAGGTGTGAGATCTCATGTGACTGTTGTGAGCTGCTGCATGGGTGCGGGGAACTGAACTCAGGACCTCTGGAAGAGCAGCCAGTGTGCTTACCACTGAGCCTCACTCCTTAAAGAAGGGGAAAAGGTAGAAGAAAGCCGGATTTAGGAGGGTACATATCCATAAATACTTTTGTTGTTTCTTGTTTTGCTTTGCTGAATGTTAGGTCCAGGGCCTTTTGAAACTGCTCTGGAGTGATCACCTTAGCCCCTAGAAATGTTATTTTGCTTATACATATTTTAGCACATATCTCTGAAGACAAGAAGTGCTGGGTTTGAGCGACTCTTGACATGCAAAAAACTAAGGCAGAAGGATCACAAATTCTAGAATAGCCTGTGCTACAATGTCTCAAAACAAGGAGGAAATGAGGTTAGCTATGTATCTACAGTACCATACTAACAGGTAGTAAAAGGTGAATTACAATAGAAGAAACCCTAAAATCACAGAGATCCACCTGCCTCTGCCTCCTGAGTGTTGGGATTAAGAGTGTGCACCACTAACACCCTAGCGACTGAGATGACACTTTAGTTTCTTTTTCTTTCTTTCTTTCTTTCTTTCTTTCTTTCTTTCTTTCTTTCTTTTTTTTTTTTTTTTTTTTTTTTTTTTTTTTTTTTTTTTTTTTTTTTTTTTTTTTTTGAGTTTTTCGAGACAGGGTCTCTCTACATGTAGCTTTGGAGCCTGTCCTGGAACTAGCTCTTGTAGACCAGGCTGGTCTCGAACTCACAGAAATCCGCCTGCCTCTGCCTCCTGAGTGCTGGGATTAAAGGCGTGTGCCACCACCGCCCGGCAACGCTTTAGTTTCTTAATTTATATGTGCTTGTTCCATTTTTCTATTGATTTGTTTATGAAGCATCTGTGCCGTAGAGTTTCTGGTTTTTGTTGATCATTCCTTGTGTTTGAGACCTTAGTCTGTGGTAAGTAGCTGGATTTGAAGTCACTCTTATTAATCCTCCCTGTGAAGAAGCTGGAAAGACCCACCAAGGTGTATTGAGAAATGAGCTCTGTGCCTAGCAGTGTTGCAGAGTTGTAATCCCAGAAAGGACTGTAAATTCAAGCACAGCCTGGGCAGTATAGGGAGATCTCCATCTTTAAAACCGTTAAAAATCTATTATTATTGTGTATGTGGGGGAGTGCTTATGGAGGCCAGAGAACAACTATGGAATTGGTTCTCCTTCTCTTTGTGTACATGGGTTTTGAGGATCGACTTCCAGTGGCCAGGCTTGTGCAGCAAGCACCTTTACCCCCTGAGCCATCTCACTAGTGCCTGAGTTTTGTTCTTTTGCCACCAGTATGAAACTTAGTTCAGGCTGAAATGGTAGGGGTGATTATATATCCGAAATCTAGTTTCTAAGTCAGAACAGGTAGTAAATTACAATAGAGAAAGCCCTGCCTTGTTATTAAATGCTCGCCAAATGTAACTACTGCCAAAGTGATGAGCACCTCAGAAACTTTCTCACAAAAAACAAAAATGCTATAACAGCTCCAGTTGCTGTCACCATTACTGTGCTGGACTCTCCGTGGTGCACGCTTCAGCCCTGTTTTCATTTTGTCCCTGTCGAGTGTCTCATCCTAATCATCTTACTCTGGGCTGATGAATCTCTGTGTCTGGGAGATTGCACTCCAGTGTCTGCTGTTAAAGTTCCTGTGGGTAGTTGAAATCAGCCAAGGTTTCTTCCTCCTGTTTTCTTCTTTCCTTTTTAGGGATGGCTCCAGGGCCTGGTGAATGCTAAACAAGTGTTCTGTCCCTGAGCTACTTGTCCATCTTCCACCCCCCTCCCCTTGAATAAATATGCTGCAATTTACACTAACTGGTCTTGAACTTGCCCTGTATCCTGACATTCCTTGAGTTGGCCGTCCTCTTGCCTCAGCCTCTCAAGGAGTTGAGATTACATGGCTATGCCATCAGGGCCATCTTTTTCTGTCTGCTGTCTGTCATGGAAGGGTTACAAAATTTTTTACTCATTTTTTTTTTTAATACTTAGAAATTCACAGTTGAGCAAATGAGAAAATATTTAGTGTTTATGTATCCATTAATCTTACCACTCATTTAAAAATGGTCTAAAGCCAGATATAACACCCCTATAATCTCAACACTTGGGAGGCTGAGACAGAAGGACTGCCTTGAATTCAAGGCCAACCTATGTTATATAACAAGACTCTGTATCAGATATCAAGGGACCAGGAAAGGAAGAAAAAGAAATTGTTGACTAAAGCTTGTGTGTTGATGGAATAAAATGTGTTATAGACCAGAAAGCTAAACCCCTGGCCTGGTGATTGCATCTTCATTTCGTGGACAGAAACGTATGGAGTTAGTCTGGGCTAGATCTTATAAGGCAGGCGTTATGAGCGAGCGGACTCTCCCTTTCCATGCTGACCGTATGATACGTACAGCCCCAGCTCTCTGGGCCATTTCACTCTATCTTAAACCCCTCCATTCATACTAGCTCACAGTACCAGGCCTTGTCTTGAGCTTTGCATTTCTCTTCTAGCTAGGGCTGCTTTGGGGCCAATAGCCTTTCCAATCTACAGCTGCACACACAAAAAAGTGACGCCCCGTGGGCTGCAGGCACTTGTCTCAGCTCCCTTGGGAAATGCAAAATTATTACATCACCCTTTCCTGCTTCTTTTATAAGAGTAATAGACTGTTGTTTTGCAAGTATAAAGTGAACATTAGATAGCAATGTTTTCTCTAACTGTCCTCCCTGCTCACATTTTAAGTTTTAATTTATTTTATTTTTCGAAGTAGTTTGCTCAAGACAATAGTTTTCTAACATAGCTGAACAAAGAACTTTTGTTTTTTTGAAACAGGATCTCACTGTGCCACCATGGCTGGCCTGGAACTCGAGTCCAGGCAGGGTGAACTTAGATCTGCCTGCCATACGCCACCACACCCAACACTTTAGTTTCTGAGATGGAGTCTCATGAAAGAGATCGGCAGCCTTTTGGTGCTGGAACTACAGGCGTGTGCCACTGCACTGCCTACCGCTAAGTTCTCTGCCCCAGTCTTGAATCGTCTTTACACAGATGTTTGCACTAAGATGTTTACCTTAAATTAATCTGATTCTAAGCCTGCCAGTCTCCATTCTGATGTCCATTTGTTTAGATACGTTTTAAACTTAGTGCCTGTGTGCTGTGCTATGGTACCTTCTTGCCGTTTCGTAAGTAGGGACTTATCCTGAGTCTCACCTGAGTAGAAAGTGCTATAAGAGCTCTCAGGTTTTGTTTTTTGGTTTGTTTGTTTTTGTTATTTTGTTTCTTTGAGACAGGGTTTCTCGGTGTAGTTTTGGAGCCTGTCCTGGAACTAGCTCTGTAGACCAGGCTGGGCTCTAACTCACAGAGATCCGTCTGCCTCTGCCTCCCGAGTACTGGGATTAAAGGCGTGCGCCACCACCGCCTGGCCGGCCAGAGCTCACAGTTTATCTTATGGCATACACTGGGGATTTGCAGACTCAGCCTCTGTTCCATTCTAATGCAGGACAGTGCCGCCAACTCTTGAACTTGTCCACGTGTCCAGTGAGGGAAGGGGCAGGGGTGGATGTCCTGTACTCCACCACAGCGTCTCTTTTGTGAGGAGGTTTGGACGGCCATCCTCTAGCTTCCACGCGAAGTGCAGACACTTGTGTGTACATATGTACACATTTTTTAACAAAGAAATAAACTTGTATAAAATGTTTTTGATGCTAAAAATGAATGCCTTGTGTTGGAGTCCAGAGATGAAGTCTGTACAGGGCTCTTGTGCCTCGTCTCTGTGCCTGCTGCTCTAGGAGGTGCAGTACCTGCTGTAGTAGCTCTCGGTAAGGGAGACTTAAGAGCCAGCCAGGAGGCTGTGACTCCTCTCATGGTAGGCTCATTCCACTGCTCTTAGAGATCCAGGTACCTGTTGTTTTTCTGTAATGAGGCTGGATGAGAGGTGTCTCTTGTCCACACCTGTAAGGACAGTAATCAGTACCTGTCTGAGAGAGTTGTAAGAATGGAGGAGCCATGTAAACATTAAGTGCTTGATAAACAGGCGTTCGTGGTGGTTCAGGCCTGTAATCTCAGCCCTCAGGAGGTCAAAGCAGGAGGATGGTGGTTTTTTTTTTTTCTTCATAAGTGGGGTGGGGTGGGGGGTGGTTCAAGACAGGGTTTCTCTGTGTAACAGCCCTGGCTGTCCTGGAACTCACTCTGTAGTCCAGGCTGGTCTTGAACTCACAGAGATCCGCCTGCCTCTGTCTCCCAAGCACTAGGACTAAAGGCTCACCACCGCTCAGCAAGAGAATGGTGATGTTAAGGCCAGCCTGAGTGATGTAGGGAGACTCTTGTTTCGAAAACAAAAAAATGGCTGGAAATGTAGCTCTACTAGAAGTGTGCTAACCCTTAATTCAGTTCCCGGCTTTACCTAACCTGAGTGTGGTAGTGTTCACCTACAATCACAGCACTTAGGAGGCTTAGAAGATCAGAGTCATCCTCAGCTACTTAGCAAGTTCAAGGCCAGTCTGGGCTACATGAGATCCTGTTTCAAAGAAAGGAAAACCCCCAGTACCTCTCATTTCTGTTAAAGTCATGCCCCATTATTATTGGAAGTTGAGAAGTTGTTTTTGTTTTTCTCCTCTGACCATTCTTGCCTTACATACACTTTAGGGGCTGTGTGTTGGGCCATAATTTTCACTTGTGAATGTGTGGGTCATTTCTCCAGGGCTCCCACATGTGCCATGTCAGTGTTGGTTGTGGGTGGGTTAAAAACCTTCAGGAGCTGCTGTGTCGCCATCTTTGGTTATGTATCGGTTTTGGAAATACTCCATCACTGTTTCTCTCTAGGTGCTAAAAGTAACATGTGCCCAGAATTGGAGGATGTTTCAAGGAGTTTGAAACATTCCACACGTATGGAGGTCAGAAGACAACTTATGAGGGTCAGTTCTCTCCACTGTGTGGGTTCCAGGGAGCTGAACCGAGGTGGTCACACTCAACTGTGAGCACCTTTACCCACTGAACCATCTTTTTTTTTTTTTTAAGAATTTTTTATGTGTATGGGTGTTCTGCCTGCATGTTTATCTGTGCACCACATGCATATATGATGCCTGAGGAAGCCAGAAGAATGTATCAATCCCTTGAGAATGGGGTTACAAACAGTTGTAAGCTGACACGTGGGTACTGGGGATCAAGCCCAGGTTCTCTAGAAGAGAAGCCACTGCTCTTAACTGCTGAACCATCTCTCCAGCCCCTCACTTAACCATCTTACCAGCTCAATTTCAAAATTTTACATGGACAGTTGATTGTGACATAAGCTGATACCTACCTGTTCTGCCTCCCTCTCTCCCTCCATTCTTTCCTGCTCCTCTCTTCTCCCTCCTCCTCTCTCCTTCCTTCTATTTCTCTCTCTTTTATATTTTTTCTGAGGTAGGGTTTTGCCATGGTAGCTCAGGCTGGCCCACTCACTTTCAGGCTGAACCCTGACTCTAGATCTTCCTGCCTTCACTTTCTGAGAGTCAGGATTAGAGAGTTATGTGTCACTATACCCTTCCATCTAGTACTTTTGTAAGTCTTTATAGTTTAAACAATAGAGATTATATAGCTTTTTGTTTTGAGACACTCCCCACCAAAAAAAAACCCCAAAAACACAAAAAACAATTGTACTTAGGGTAGGATTGGTATGAGTTAGATGATATGCTCAGTGGGGGCCTTTTGCATCCTGATGATCTGTGACAGTAGTCATGATGTGGTGTGACCTGTAACAGTAGGTAGCCATGACGTAGTGTGACCTGTGACAGTAGATAGCCATGACATGGTGTGACCGGTGACAGTAGGTAGCCATGACATGGTGTGGCCTGTGACAGTAGGTAGCCATGACGTAGTGTGACCTGTGACAGTAGGTAGCCATGACGTAGTGTGACCTGTGACAATAGGTAGCCATGATGTAGTGGTGAGCTGAGGAGCTCTGTGGAGCACCTATTCTATGCTGGTGGGGTTTTCTTGTTTGGTTATTTTGTGTTCTGAAGATTCAAGAGTAAACCATGAGCCAAAAATTTCTTATGTCAGGGGGCTGGAGGGATGGCTCATCAGTTAGAGAGTGCTGAGTGCTTTTCCACAGGATCCAGGTTTAATTCCCAGCACCTCTATCCTCATTATATAGTGGTGAAAAAAAAAATCCCAGCACCTCTATAGTGGCTCACAACCCTCTGTAACTCTAGTTACAGAAAATCCAGCATCCTCTTGTGCCTTGTGTGCTTGCATGTGGTGCACAGACACACGGCACACCAACACATGCATACACAAGCAACTCATACATATAAAATAAAATTTAAAAATTTTAAATGCTGGATGTCGTGGCACAAACGTTTGATCTCAACACTGTGAGGCAGATCCAGGGAGATCTCTATGAGTTCAAGACCAGTCTGGTCTGTATAGTGAGTGGTAGGCCAACCCAGACTGTAAAGGGAGACCCTGTCTCAAAAAAAAAAAAAACAAAAAACAAAAAAAAACAAAAAACAAAAAAAAAAACTCTTTCTTCATTGAACTTGTTTTTGAGCACAGGTGAGAAAAGAAGACAGGCAGTATAAAAACTTGGTGTGTTGTGTGGTGATCAGGGTGCATCGGTGAGTGTGGCTGAGACGGTAGCACTTTAGGTAGTGGTTTGGGAATACTGCAGATCACCTGAGCCCACTCACGTTCTGTCTCACTCTCAAGACTCAGGTGTGACTGTGGAAATAGTGGTTAGGAAACTCACAATATGTGACCCTTGTGAATGAGTTACAAAGTGGATGTGGTAGCATATATTTCTAACCCTGGCTAAGGTATTCTAAGGATTGTGAGCTCAGAGCTAGCGTAGGCAACATCTTGACGCGCACACACCAGTCTGAAGAAGAGCTCATGCCATTCCTGACAACTTGAGTTCCATCCCTGGAGCGCACCACTTATTGGAAGAGAAGACTGGTTCCCAAAAGGGCTTCCTGACCTCCATGCACACCCTGTACTGAGCCCACATGTTCATGATGAATGAACAGATGAATTACTGAATTAATGTAGTTTTTAAAAGTCTTTAAGGAAAAGGGTTGAGGCTCAGAAATAGGTTCATCCTGGACTACCAGGCAAATCCTGTCTGAAAAAGAAGGGAGGAAGAAAAGAGAAGAGATTGAACCAGGCATTATCCACATGACCATAATCCTAGTACTTGGGAGTCTAGGGTTATGAGTTAGGCTGGGCTATGTAGTTAGGGTGTCTCAAACAAAAACAGAAGTAGAAAAGCTAGGAGGATGACTTAATTTTGACCAAGATAGTTAACTAGGCTGACCTTGGCATGTTATGGAGATGTTCAAAGTGAGCTGAGTTTTTACAGATTTATTATTTTATGTATATGAGTGTTCTATCTGCATGTACAGCTTTTTTGGGGGGGTGGGTTTCGAGACAGGGTTTCTCTGTAGCTTTGGAGCCTGTCCTGGAACTAGCTCTTGTAGACCAGGCTGGCCTCGAACTCATAGAGATCCTCCTGCCTCTGCCTCCTGAGTGCTGGGATTAAAGGCGTGTGCCACCACCACCCGGCTCTGCATATACAGGCTTATGTGGGAAGAGGGCATCAGATTCCACTGTATATCATTGTGAGCCACTGAGCCATCTCTCCAGCCCCAGTAAGGCGATTTTAAGGCTATGATTTGATGAGTTCTTGGCATATTTATCCCAGTCCCATACTCTTAAAGCCACAATGTAAAACATTATCAACCCTGAAGTTTTTGGGGCCTCAGTCAAGCCTGGCCTCTGCATTGGCCTGTCACTATGGTTTGTGTAGCTTTGTACTCCTGCAGCAGTGTGTGAGAGCCAGTGGCTGGCCTGCTGTGTAGCTGTGGATTGTGTAGCAGGTGTGCTGAGCAGATGTAAGTGGTGCCCCCAGGCCTGCTGTGAAAAGCATTGTTTTGTACCTTTAGGCTGTGGTTCCTCACCGAATCCCTAGTGACTCCCTGACCCTGGGGCATTTCTTAAGGCAGAGTAAGTGGTGCCTGTGGGTCCCATTTGTTGTCTCATTAAGTAAATTCTGGACTAGTGAGCTAAGAGCCCAGGGGCTTTAGTCACAGGTGTTTAGCTTACAGCACTGGGGAAAACAACAAACAAAAGCCCAGTAAGAACTAAGGCACTGGTTCTGCAGATCCTTAAACTGACAGTTAATTGGTCTTAGGGCGGGCTGTGCAGAGCACTGCTCTAGGATGGTCATATTCTGCTTTTACTTGTAGTTTCATGGACAACTGTGAGCCAGTGTGGAAAGTTAAGCCAGCTGCTAAGTCTGAAGCTGGGGTGCTGTAGTTTGTCATCGTGGTCTCCAAATTGCAAAAGCTTCACAGCAACCATTGCTAATCCAGGGCTCCTGAAAAAAATGAACCTTAGTCTTTGGATGTTTATAAATTACTGACAGGCTAGCCACAGTGGCACATGGCTGTAATCACATTTCAGAGGCAGATTGCTGAAAGTTTCAGGTTATATAGCAAGACTCTGCTTTATTAGAGAAAAAAAATTAGTAACATCCTACTCATACTGCATGTGGAGCCGAGAGCAGGTGTTTGGGGGCTTTTCTTTCTTCTGAGGTGTTCAGGGAGAAAGTTCATGCTTGCGGAAGTACAAGGGTACTTAGAATAGATGCACCTTTCTTTTACCTTCTAAAAGTGAGACCTGTTGCACAGTGACATCATTCTTAAATTTATGTTGCAAAGTTAAACATAATCGAAGCAAAAGTATTGCAGAACAAAACTTACCTTAGTTTTTATAAAAAACCAAAAACAAAACTACTGGTTACTACTACTCACTTGTTTGGCTACAACTGGAAAAACAGAGGTCTACTCAAAATCTCATTTTACAGATCAGAAAATGATCCCCAAAGAAAGAAGGGAACCAAGGGTTAGAGTCTCCCCACGCAGTTGAGCGGCACAGAGGCTAGCTCCACTCCACTACTGTCTAACCAGTTTCCTAATTCCACCTCTCATGTGGGAGCTTTCTGCCATCAGAGAGACAGAGAGAGAGAGTTGCCATAGTATGTCTAATAGCTGCTGCACACTTAGACCTAGGAGGAAGTAAAGAGTCTTGTTTGGCCTGCCAGCCTCTGTCCACATCATGGACCACACTGTACAGAGATGGTGTGGAACCACTGGAAATTTTTCCTTAGAGGGTAGATGAGAACTATCTGGGAAGATACTCTTCTTAGTTGAATGCATTTAAGAAGTAGTATGCAGTGTGTGTGTGTGTGTGTGTGTATACTCCTGTGACACATGTATGTATGTGTGTTTGTATGGATACATATGTGTGTCCAGGTGCAGGTCAGTCTTCAGTCTTATTCCTCAAGAATTGTCCAGCTTGGTTTTTCAAGGCAGGGCTTCTGGTCCTGGAGCGCTCTGATAAGGCTAGGCTGTCTGACCAATGAGCCCCAAGAATCTTCCTGTCTGAGTTTCCCCAGCACTGGGATTACAAGCATGATTCACCACGTTTGTTGTTTGTCAGTTGTGGATTCCGAGGATCGTACTCAAGTGCTCAGCTTGACTAAGTTACTACTTAAGTCCTTTGCAGGGGTTTTAAGAACTATTCCTTTAGTGTGTGTGATGTATATATATGATCAGAGATGTGAAGTTCAGAGACTAATTCTCTGGAGTATGTTCTCTCCTTCTACTGTTACATGGCTTCTTGGGACAAACTCAGGTCTTTAGGCTTTTGTGTTGGGCTTCTGCCGCCAGTGTTGAGCCATCTCTTTTTAGAGAAAAATGGTTTCAAGGGAATTGAAACTCTGTTTAGTTTAGTCTGGCCTTGAATTTGTGGCGGTGTTTCTACCCCAGCCTCCCAACTTGTGGGGCCTGCTTGCTGCCTTGTATTGCTCTTAGAGCAAAGGTAGTCTTATATCTTGACAAAGACTTTGGATTTTGTTTCCAAGGCCTGGGCATTGGGGAGCATGTTGTACTTTGTTTAGTTAAGTATGGTGCCTGACCCATGAGGTACTGGCAGGCTGACTGTGAGTCATTAGCCTTCCTTTGGTATTGCTTTCTCAGGGAGTCTTTTAGAGCCGGGCGGAGGTGCACACGCCTTTAATCCCAGCATTCAGGAGGCGAACCTGGTCTACAGAGCTAGTTCCAGGATAACCAGAGCTACACAGATAAACCCTGTCTCGAAAAACAAAACGAAACAAACAAACAAACAAAAAAACCAAAGAGCTTGGGTGCTGAGGCCTAGCAGAGCCCCATCTTCTGAAGAGACGTGGCTTTTTCTATTGGAACCATAGAAATGCTAGACCTGAGCAGGAGGGAGGACTCTGAGATCTTAGGTCCTAGAGGAGGTTGTATTGAGACATCCAGCAGCCTAGGGTTCATTTGGGAGCTTTAGCTCTGAATGGACACTAGCTTCGGGTGTTTCCTAACCTCCCCTTATTAGTTTGTAAGAGTCTGTCTCATACATTGTAGTGTCTGTCTCATACAAAGTATCATGAGAGCTAAGTAAGAAGTCCATTAGCAAGCCTGCATCATAGGCTTTACCCATGGTGCTTTACCCATGGTGACGAGCAGCCGGCACATTGGCAGCTGGCTCTTCCTCTTTACTCCTCTTTCCAGGGGAAATCCTGAATCGGAGGTAGTTCTCACCAGTAAGATCCCCAGCAGTCACTGAAAGGTGGTGTAGTAGAGCCAAGATGCCTGCATCTGTAAGCTACAGTTGGGAAACCCAGCCAGCTAATGAGTACACACGGTGTGTGCCCAGTCAGATCTAAGGACCAGGCTGTGTGGACCAGGATGAGAGGCCTGACAGCCCCAGGAGCAGGAGTTTAGTTTAAAGGTGTGCCTCAGCTTTTGGTGATCAGGATGGAACTGATAAAAATAGTTGGTGACCTAGAACACTCTGTGTCTTTTTAAATGGAGTTAGCCAGCTTCAATCAGTTGTTTTTAGATACAGACGTTAATCATTAAAGCAGGTTCAGAGCTCTATTGCTAATAAGGTTAATGGGGCTTGGCTTTGGCTTTTGGTAAGGGGTAGTATTTGTGGACACCCTGAAGGAGTAGTTTTTATTAAACAATGCGTAAGTTGGTTTTCCCTGTATTGAAATCCATTTTATAAAAATATAATTAGCGAAGTACCTAAGGCACCATTTACCTTTAAGTGTGACAACCTTAATTAGAAAATGGTAAGGTTTTATCTGAATACTGTGTTGGAAATTGTGCTTTTACGCCATCGTGGCTTTGTGTTTTGCTTGTTGTAGTGGCTTTCTAATGCTTTGGTGGTTTAGGGGCCCCTGGAGCTCATTCTTCGTCTGTATCTGCCCCGCCCCTACTCTCCCTCCCTCTTCCAATGTTTGTCTCTTCTGGAAGGAGGCGGGCAGGGGGTAGGCAGTGTGGGCGGAGCCCTGTGTGAGCTCAGGCTGTTTGTCTTCCTGCTGAGAAGGCCAAGGGCTGAAAGGCTGCTCCCAGGCTACTTCCAAACCTCATGTCATCATTGTGTTTGCTTCCGCCAGAGTGTCCTGGTCTGTACAAACCTAGGAGCAGAGAACAAACAGACAGACGTACCAAGGACAGACAGTAAACGGAGGACGCGCTGGCCGCTGGACCCCGCTGCCTCCCCTTTCTCCCTGCTGCCTGTATCCGGAGGATGAGCCCAGCCTTCAGGACCATGGACGTGGAGCCCCGTACCAAGGGCGTCCTGCTGGAGCCGTTTGTCCACCAGGTTGGGGGGCACTCTTGCGTACTCCGATTCAACGAGACAACCCTGTGCAAGCCCCTGGTTCCAAGGGAGCATCAGTTCTACGAGACCCTCCCAGCTGAGATGCGCAAATTCACTCCTCAGTACAAAGGTGAGCCCCCAGCTGCTAGCGGGGTCGCCAGGCTGGTAAGATGTAAGGGACTTGGGCAGTGAAGGCCCTGGCAGCAGACCTGGGAGCCCTCACTCCCTTCCGTTTACCCTTTTGTTTTCCCTTCTCCTTCTCCTCTTGGCCCTCAGCCCAGCACCTCACACCCTCAGTTTTCAAGCCCTGGTAAGATTGCTCAATTGTTTTGTTTTCTGGATTTGCTTTGAGTTTATTTTTGGTGGAAGTATAGTTATTTTTCATGTTCAGGTGTCTCCTGCTCAAGGTAACCCATAGTCCCCATGTGGGGACAATTCTGGAAGACTTTAGGAGGATTTTACCCAGAATTCTTGCTGCCTGCTTTTTGTCCTCCAGGAAACCAGAAGCCCTGGTGATTAGGTAGGCTGGGAGCAGGGTTGAGTCAGATGGAATGCAGGAGTGGGAGGATTGTGCTGATTAGCTCAAGTCCTTTGCTATTACGGAATGTCCCCAGAATTGCTGTGTGAAGGCAACCCTTTGATTCACATGTAGTGACTTTTTCTTCTCTTTTTATAATGATGTACTTCAAGGGAACATCAACCACCAGCATGGTGTGTTCTTTCCTGGGGAGGAGGGGATGCCTTTTATAAATCAGAAGAGAACTTAATTAAGAAATAATTTTAAATATGTATTACCAGATATAAAAAAGGCTAGAACAACTTAGATTCTCCTGTTCTTTAAAGACAGGATGGACTGGGTTTCCTCTCTACGTGGAAATGCATGTGGCGGGACTGGGGGCGTTGGGGACCCTCACTTGGTCCTTTTCTGTTATTTTTTTCAGGACAAAGCCAAAGTTCCCTTGTTAGCTGGCCACCCCTGCCCCGTTTTTATCCCCTTGGTCCTTCCTTATGCCCACAGGGAAGTGTGGTCCCCTGATACCCCCTTCGGCTCCTCTGCGCCCAGAGCTGGGGGCCGCCTCAGAAGTGTCGTCTCTCTCTGAGCATGCATTTTCCCTGCAGCAAGCAAGCGGGCAGGCAGCAAGGACTGAGCAGATTGAGTGATCGTGGGGCAGAGAGGCCTAGAGGAAAGGTGTTCAGCCAGTCGGCTGTAAGGCGCTCGTCGGCACCGCTGAAATGCTCCCACCTGGCAGCCCCTTCCTCAGAGACTGTCTAATTACACATGGCAGGTCCTAGAGACTCAAAAGGGAGAGCTGCTTTCAAGGCTACCATGTGTCTATGTTCCTGCCCCTCATCTGCTGGTGTTCATTTTGTTCTTTTGTGACACAAAACGACAAAAACCAATAAAAGCATAACTGAGAAGGACAGAAGGCTTGGCTCACCCACCCATGTAGGGTGCTAGAGAAGCCTTGGCCAGGGTGTCTGTGTTGTGTGGTTTGTTTGCTGTTTTCCTTTGCTTTGCTCGCCCAGTCTTCCCTCTCCTTCAGCGCATTCACCCGAAGGTGCACCTGTGTTCCCCCGCACTCAGGCTCTGCTTTAAAGCAAGCCTCCCGGCCGTCGGGGTTTCTGTGGAGGACATAAATTTCTTATAAGATATATAGAGTGATGTTTTTGTGTTTCTCTCAGGATTAGAAGAGTTACATAAAAATTAATAAACATTTTTAATAATGGAAAAATGTGTCTTGTAATTCTTTGGCCCTTGCCTTCCCTTGTTGAGTGCATTAGAGAGGAAGTCTCTCGGCCATGTTTGCTCCCTAATTGCTTGTCTTGTATGGTGTCACTTTTTTCTAGCTGTTTTGATATTTGTTAGGTTTGCAGATGAGTTTGGGGCCTCTGGCAACATAGAGACTAAGGAACAGGGTAAGAAACAAAACAAATGTTACAATCATGTTATCTAGAATGCTTTTTTCTGTGGAAATAAAAGTCCCTTCTGCTCCTCACCCCCTTTCAGGTGTGGTATCAGTGCGCTTTGAGGAAGATGAAGACAGAAACTTGTGTTTAATAGCATATCCATTAAAGGGGGACCATGGAGCTGTGGACATTGTAGACAATTCAGACTGTGAACCAAAAAGTAAGCTGCTAAGATGGACAACCAAAAAGCATCATGTCCTAGAAACAGAAAAGAGTCCCAAGGATTGGGTGCGCCAGCACCGGAAAGAGGAGAAGATGAAGAGGTGGGTAAAACTGAGAGAGGATGTGTTGGGGCCTTGGTTATAATCTGGTTCCATGCATCTAGGAGCTCCTAGTGGACCTGTGTGTAGTAATTCACTGTTGGTTCCACATGCCTGCTGTCTCTGATTGGCTCTGGGTTAGGTCATGCCATTTTGCATAAACAGCTGAATGGCAGCTATAAAAGAGATTGACTCATTCCTTCCACAGTTGCTTTGTGCGTGGCCACAGGCAGACTGGAGCCATTCCTTTACCTCAGGCTGCTTGCTGATGGTGGGGACAAAGAGATCAGTTAGCCTCTGCTAACATGAGGACCCATGTGGGCAGGACAGGTTGGCAGAACTTATTAAAATGTAAAGTGTGTGATGTGGTCAGGTAGATGAACTGATCCCAGTGCAGTTTCACTTTGCATCTCCCTGGTCTTGGAATCAGGAGACAGCATGCGCCAGAGGCCAGGAGTCATTGCCTGGAAAGGGGGAATAAAGACTGTCTGCTTCATGAGCTGGGGGGAGAGGCCATTGTTACATCTTGCTATAGAATAGCAAATTAAAAACTTTACATTTTTAATCAACTTTCTACAAGCAGATACATGATAAAATGCACCCATTTAAATATCTAATAAAGTTTGGGTAAACTGTATATTTCAACCATAGCAAATAAATATCCATCACTCTAGAAAGCTGCTTCATTATTCTCTCATATTTAATTTTGATAATACATTATGATTTATTGAATCCTTATTTCTTTATAGTCACAAGTTAGAAGAAGAATTTGAGTTGCTAAAGAAATCTGAAGTCTTATACTACAGTGTAGAAAAAAAAGGAAATATAAGTTCCCAGCTTAAACACTATAACCCTTGGAGCATGAAATGTCATCAACAACAGTTACAGAGAATGAAGGAGAACGCAAAGCATCGAAACCAGTACAGTATCCTTTGTCATAAGGCAATCCTACCTTGGGGGAAACGGAGAGAAGCAGCAAGGAGGGCTCGAAGGGAGAACTTGGGGAATTGGTTGTTGTACGGTAGCGGGTCTCTGTATGGCCCCACTGGACTAGCACACTCTTTTCTCGTTGCTGGAATTACAGGTGTCTGCCACTACACCTGCCTGATGTGTTCTATTTTGGGGTGTGGCTGTGTATTCTTCCGCACATGCACCACAGCATATGTGAGGTCAGATGACAACTTTTAGTAGTCCATTCTCTCCTTCCACCGAGAGATTCCAAAGATTGAACTCACTGAGCTATCTCATGGGCCTGGTTTGGTTTTATGTTAGCTGTGATTAATTTCCACATTAGAGTTGTGCCCAGGATAACCCTGGGTGGTGATGGGTTCTGCCACCTCCCTTGCGAATAGAACCTGTCTCAGAGTCTAAGTCAAGGAGCATAACAGGTCTCTGAGAACCTTGTGAAGAAGCCATCTTGTACCACATGGGCTTTAGCCGAGGTGGCCAAGAGGCTGGTCCCTGTTTTCAGACTCCTGTCTCCAGATTCAGCCTGCACCAGTTGAGAGGAGTGATGGAGGACTAATATTTCAGTCCCCAGTCACCAGTCTGCCATACAAACCCACTAAACTATCATTCCCTGGCTCAGATTTTGTTTGTTTTTTGCAGTTCTGGGAGTCTAACTCAGGGTTGGATTTGGCGAGGATTGGGAACACAATGTGTATAGAGATCTGAGAACAGTTTGCACGAATCTGTTCTCTCCCTCCTGTGACCCACTAAACAACCTCACTGCCCACGCCCAGGGTCTCTTTGGTTTTGTTTTTTTAATTTTATGAATTGAAATTCCTGAGAATTTTTTTAACCTTTACTAGAAAAGAAATGTTAAAAATTGAGTTCCTAAATGCTTATCACTCAGAATTGGATGTTAACCTACTTGAATCGGTCTCCTGCATATACCCAGTGCCCCGCAACTGACATTGTTAAAGTTCTTTTATTTTTTGAGATTATAATTACATCATTTCCCCCTTCCCCTTCTTCCCTCCAAATCCTCCCATATCCTCCTCTTTGCTATCTTTCAGATTATTGGCCTGTGTTTTTCATTAATTGTTTTGATATATACATGTATGTATATACATATATTCCTAAATATAACCTGCTCGGTCTATATAATTTTACTTGTATGTATATTTTCAGGGCTGGCTATTTGGTATTGGACAACCAGTTGGTGTGCGCTTTCCTGGAGAAGACTGTTTCTTTCCCTCTCAGCATGCCTCAGTCGCCTGTGCGTCTTTGTGTAGCACTGAGGCCTTGTGGGCTTTGCCTTGTTCTCTTTAACGTGTCTAGTGTTGTCCTTGTTCAGCTCATGTTTGGCAGTCATGTTGGTGAAACTTTATAGGTGTGGCTTTTGACATTGCTGGGAGACGCAGTCTCACATCAAATTCCCTAATCTTCTGACTCTTATGGTCTTTCTGCCCCCGTTCTTCAAATGTTCCCTGAGACTTAGGGGCCAGAGTTGTTTTGTAGTTGTATCCATTGGGACCTGGTGCCACAACTCTGCATTTTGACTGTTGTAGCTGTCAGAGAAAAGCTTCCTCGATGAGTAAGGTCTATAGTTATCAGCCTAGACCCTGGAGACAGGTGGCAACTACTTTTTGTTTTTTAGGTACAGGGCCTTGTGCAGGCTAAACAAACCTTCCACTGAGATAATTTAGGTCACCTATCCTGGCTTAAACAGTTTTTCCCCCCGAATTTGATTCTGAAGCAAGTCTGATATACATGATTTTATCTGTTTTTACCTGATCATATATCCATAAAAGGTAAATGTATGTTAGCATGAGGACCAATTTGAGTCCCAGAATCCATATAACAGCTGGACTGTAATCCCAGTAGTGGAAGGGAGAGACCAGAAATCCCTGGAGCTCATTAGCCACCACGCTAGCTAAGTACCCTGTCTCAAAAAAGAAATGTTCAAAGTGATTGAGGAAGACAAGTGTGTCAGTAACTTCTGCTCTTCACACACGTACATACATGCATGAGCATGTACAAACACAGCCACAAAGATATTTTTAAGATAAGAATATTTTAACATTTATACTATTTTACTTGTCTAAAATAGTAATTCTTTTATATAAAATAACTATTTTGCTGGACATGCTGGTCAGCACGTCTTTAATCCCAGCATTCAAGGTGAGGGGGGAGGGCAGAGGCAGTTGGACCTCTGAGTTTGAGGCCAGCTTAGTTTACAGAGAGAGTTCCAGGACAGCCAGGGTTGCACAGAGAAACCCTGTCTCAAAAGAAAAAAAAAAAGAAAGAAAAAAGGAAAGAAGAAAGAAAATGCCTATTTCATGTTTTTATTTCCCAAATTGTCTCAGTAAATGTGTTTTTATTGTTGGTCTGTTTGAGGGAAGATCTGTATAAAGTTCATGGGTAGTGTTGGATTGAAGTGTTGGAGACTTAACATATTACACCCATTTTTTTCTTCTTGGAGATTTCCTGTCAGAACAAATAAACAAGGATCAGTGATAGGGAGATGTCTCATGTGGTTAGAGATAGGGTTTTGTCTGCAAGCATGAAGACCAGGGTTTGAATCCCAACACCCACAGATCTGAACACGACTGCTCAGGCCTGTAGCCCCATTAATGTGGGGCAGAGACAGGAAGACCCCTGGAACTTGCAAACCAGCTAGGCTAGCCAATTAGTGAGCTCCAGGTTCAGTGAAGAAACTTGTCTCAAGATGGAAAGTTTGGGAAGTGATAGAGCAAGGTACCCAACGTCTGGATTTCTTCTGCAGTGATACATGCATGTGCATATTAGAAAGGCATGGAGTTTACCATGGTCTGGATTTTACTTAGTATATCCCTGTGGTATCTTGCACATATGATCCACTCCTCTCTTTCCAATAGGCTGATAGTTGGATCTAAAGACTTGATCAGATGCAGGTTCAGTTCTAGGGCTACAAGCAAGAATCCTTGAAAAATGGTAGTCCATTGGGAAACATGGTGTTTAGCTTTATTTTTCAGTCATTGTTTTTGAGCCACCTTTTTCATTAGATGGCTTCCTAATTTTGTTAGTCAGTGACTGGAATTTTACAAAGAATAATCTTGAGGTGCAGTTGGGAAGAGAGTAAATGCTCATTTTTCTTTATTTACCAGATGTTTGGAATAACTGGTCATTCATAACATGGGTGACCCAAGGCTGGTCCCACGAGGGGCTATGGCAAGTCACCTGAGGCTTCGCGGTCCCTTGGCTGGTGGGAGACAAACAGATAACACCATGCAGAAAGAGCTTGAGTATAGAGTTTATTTAGTGGGTATTGGGAATGGCATTAGAGTAAGGGGTTATGGAGGAAGGGGAGAAGGGGGTGAAGAGGCAGGAGGCAGGAGCTCCACTTGCAGGGGGTGGGGGGCTTGTCTCTTAAAGGGACAGGGTATCCAGGTGACTGGCCAGGCCAGCAGATGACAACCTTCCCCCCTTTATCTTATAATAAAAAGGCGGGAAGTTAGGCATGGCAGATTAAGGGGATTGGGACGGCAGGTTCTCAAGACTGCTTCCTGCTTATTTGTGGGTGTCAAAGTCTTTCTTGGGAGATCTGAGAAAACTGGGTGCTGGTCACATCCTGGAGTAGTTGGTTAGCTTTACTCCTGTCCAAGATTTGTGGTATGGAACTGTCTGGTGTCTCTTGGACCTGGCAAGTTGTTGGTAGAGAATAGGACAAAGTTAAGTTTAGGAAGAAAAAAAAATTTAGGACCAGGGAATTGAGAAGGCTGTATCCGACCTGTTTAAAGTTTGTCCTTCAATTCAGCTTCCTGGAACTCACAAAAATTCTTTGAGTTTGTGAAAACATAAGTTTTAGACACATACATTGTATAAACAGCAGCATACTTATGTCAGAATGACTGTGACAGATGTTTTTGCACAATGAAAAGTATCTTTAGAAAATGACCAAAGAGAATTTAAATTTTTTTTTTTTTTTTTTTTTTGTTTTTTGTTTTTTGTTTTGTTTTTCGAGACAGGGTTTCTCTGTAGCTTTGGAGCCTGTCCTGGAACTAGCTCTTGTAGACCAGGCTGGCCTCGAACTCACAGAGATCCGCCCGAGTGCTGGGATTAAAGGCATGCACCACCACCACCCGGTTTAAAATCTTAATCTTGCAGTAGTGGTAGTAGTACTCTGTGTCAGAGTTGGATTAGTAGCAAGTTTCAGGACAGCCAGGACTGTTAGACAGGGAAATCCTATCTCACAGAACCGAGTGAATGAATGAGTGAGGGAGTGAGTGAGTGAATGAATGAATGAATGAAGCCTGAGCTGGAAAGAGCTCACACTGCTGTTGGAGACCACTAAATCATTTCCCAGCATCTGCTGTGGGAATTCATTCTGCCAATAGCTTTGGGTACCGGCCTTAAGATGTGGCTTCTTGCCTGCAGATGTGATCTCTTAAAAGGAGAGAGAGAAGTCTTATACACTCTCTTGGGCTGTGAAGACTGGAGTCAGGCAGTGTGAAGCAGCGTGTGGCTGGCTTCCAGCTTCCTCGATCCTGTGAGTCTGTTCTCACCATCACCCCTCAATAAATTGATACATGTAAATATATATCTTTGTGGTTCTCTCTACAAGCATCCAACTCAGGTGGCTCATAACAGCCTGTAACTCCAGCTCTGGGAATGTGAAGCAGTCACCCTCTCTTGGTGTGTGTTCACGTGCACAGTCCAGTATAGGAGGTGCACAGATACACAGACATGGTATGTGTATCTCTGGCTGGGAGCCCTGGGCCTATGTTGAGTTCAGACACTGGCTACTGTTATTTAAGCTAGTTCCCTGGTAGATCAAGGGGACCTCTGAGATCTCTCCTCAGCTCTGAGCTCCCTCTGTGGAAGTCAGCATAGCCAATAAATGGGATGTCCTGTGAACTTAGGCTTCTTTAGTCATTACGTGCAAACACTTCCCTTTTGAGGTATTGTCCTTAACTGCTCAGAATTTATCTTACTGGAGAACCTAACTTCCCGCTATGAGGTGCCTTGTGTCCTGGACCTCAAGATGGGCACACGTCAGCATGGCGACGATGCTTCGGAGGAGAAAGCTGCCAACCAGATTCGAAAATGTCAGCAAAGCACATCTGCAGTCATTGGTGTGCGTGTGTGTGGCATGCAGGTGAGGAGAGTGCACATACTAACAAAGACTACAGGGTGTCCAATGGCTGTCACTTCCCTGGGACATAGAACTCTGAAATGTCCCCGAAGAGTTCAAATTTGGGGTATTTCTCCTTTGGAAATTTAAAACTCCTCGCAGTCAGTTTTCCCCACTTTCCTGTAATAAATACATCTGGTCTGCTTTATTTAAAACAACAGCAGCAGATCGGTAGGGCTGCATCTCATGTGGTAGAGTGTGCACCTAACACGTGAGTCTGTGGGTTCTCTACCCAGTACCAAAACCAAAACAGATTTGAGTGAGCTGAAGATGTAGCTCAGTTGTAGAGTATTTGCCTTGCATACACAAGGCCTTGGATTTGATCTTCAGAACAGATATGCACACACACAAATTATTTTTTTTTTTTAAATCCAAGTTTGTTCTTACCTGAGTCTATTGCTTTCTGGTTAAAAAAGAAAGTGTGTATACCTAGTTGAGCCCTCTGAGGCTAGTCTGGCTGTCTGAGTCCATATATATGTATCCATACACTAGGATACAAAATTAAGCCACCTCTGTTGATGTAGTTGCAGAATAGAGTAGACATCCTAGGTGATGGGGCATAGTCTGGGTGGGCGCTGATCAGACAGCGCTCCTGTATGACTGACGCGCTCAGGCTACAAGGTCCCATCACCCTCCTTCACGCAGTGGTGAGGTCTCGAAAAGCCTTCTGACTCCGACTTGATCTCTCGCACAGGTGTACCAGGCAGGCACTGGGCAGCTCATGTTCATGAACAAGTACCATGGGCGGAAGCTTTCCGTGCAGGGCTTCAAGGAGGCGCTTTTCCAGTTCTTCCACAACGGTCGGTGCCTGCGCCGAGAGCTTCTGGGCCCTGTGCTCAAGAAGCTAACCGAGCTCAAGGCTGTGTTGGAGCGACAGGAATCCTACCGCTTCTATTCAAGTTCCCTACTGGTCATTTATGATGGCAAAGAGTGGCCAGAAGTGACCCTGGACTCAGATGCCGAGGACTTGGAAGACCTCTCTGAAGAGTCAGCTGACGAGTCTGCCGGTGCCTATGCCTACAAACCCATTGGTACCAGTTCAGTGGACGTGCGCATGATCGACTTTGCACACACCACCTGCAGGCTGTACGGCGAGGACAGTGTGGTGCATGAGGGCCAGGATGCTGGCTATATCTTTGGGCTCCAGAGCCTGATAGACATTGTCACAGAGATAAGTGAGGAAAGTGGGGAGTGAGCTTGCTGGCTGTTTCAGTACCTGAGAGACTCTCTGTGTCCCCTACAGCTGTGCTGTCGGGGGGGAGGCCAGTATGGCCAGGTGGTGGCCTCTGCAGCCTGGAGCTGATAGACAGTGGCCTCTGTGAACCCCAGCCTGAGCCAGCCCTAGCCGTGCTCAGAGTCTTTATTTATTTTAACTATTTCTTCAACATTCCACATTTGATGATGCAGATACCTCTTCCCTGAGTGTAAATGTTCTAATACAGATCTTTTTGTTTATTGTATACTGTGATGCTGTCATTCTTTCTAAGCATGCAGACTCCCAACCTGCGGAAGCCTCCATGTGCTGTGACCTCCCAGTCCGTGTTCCCACTCTGTAGGTTGCATTGAAACCATCACAATGGTTTGGCTTTGTCCAAAGAGTCCCAGTTTAACACCTTGCAATCATCAAAAACAGATATTCCCCTACGCTTACTTAGCCAGGTCTCCGTGGTTTATGCTGGCTGGATCTCTACCATCCTTACATAGACGTACAATTGGCATAAGTTTTCCCACAGCCTTACACAACTTAAGGAGAAGTTGGACAACAGGCCCTCCAACCCTTGGGTTCTTGATTTCTCCTAGGCGTTGGCAGCAAGTAACCAATTGGCTAGACATAGTAATCTCAAATATCCTGGACCACATGAGGGGTCTCAAGGAGCCACTAGTCTGTGGTCTATTGGGAGCCGTGAGCCCAGGCAGAGGGCATGCAGGTAGCTGTTAGCAGGGTGCTTTGGGCTTCACCTGCCACCACTACTGCTCAGCAGTCCCATGATATGCCAGTCTTGTCTTCACAAAGACCTAAGGTCCACTACTGCTGTGTGCCTGGAGAGCTTCTGGAGCAGGGCAGGGGGGAACCAAAACTTGGCAGAAACAGACTTGGTATGGAGAAGCCAAGGTCTGATGTCAAATTCTTGTCTCAGCTGAACCTTCCAACAGCTCTCCCAAGTCCCACTAGGCCTGCTTCTACCATGCCCAAACAGAGATGAGTGAAGGCTAGGTGGGATAGGACTCAGGAGGCAGAGGCAGTGGGATTGCTGTTAGTTTGAGGCCAGTTGGAGCTGGACAGTGAAACCCTGACTTTAAAAAAAAAAAAGAAGAAGAAGAAGAAGCCAGGCGGTGGTGGTGCATGCCTTTAATCCCAGCACTCGGGAGGCAGAGGCAGGCAGATCTCTGTGAGTTCGAGGCCAGCCTGGTCTACAAGTGCTAGTTCCAGGACAGGCTCCAAAAGCTTCAGAGAAACCCTGTCTTGAAAAACCAAAAAAGAAAGAAAGGAAGGAAGGAAAGAAAGAAAGAAAGAAAAAGAAAAGGCCTGGGTACGTAGTGGCACACACCCTTAGTCCCAATACTTGGGAAGCAAAGGCAGGAGAATCATTGTGAATTCGAGGCCAGCCTGGTCTACATAGTTCCAAGATAGCTAGAAATACATAGTGAGACCTTGCCTTAAAAAGAAATAAAAACAAAAACAAAAAACAACTTTGAAGTTTGATGGTGTTTGCATCCCATACTCCCTAGATGCGGGCTTTCAGGGGAGAGTAGGCCACTCTTCAGCTCCCTGATGCCCTCTTCAGCTGGGACTCAGGGATGACAAGCATTTCAAAGATTTAGAAGTCTGGGCTGACTATAAAGCTGAAGGTCAAGGATGCTTCATCTTTTTTTTTTTTTTTTTCTTTGAGACAGGTCTCACTGTGAAGCCCGGGCTGATCTTGAACTTACCTTTCTCCAGCTCTGCCTCCTGGATGCTGGAATTACACCATCATTCAGAATTCAAAACACATTCTCCAAACCCCATGCATTCAATCCCTACCCTGTTAGCCTTCTGCCTCTCTCCCCTTTTTTCAGGAGAGGGCCATTTGTGAGGTTGAGGCAGGAGGGCAAGGTTACATAACATACTGCCTTTAAACCCGGGAGATGCACACACAGAGAGGAGAGAGGGGGAGGGGAAGAGAGAGATGAATGAATATAACCTCAAGATTATAGACTTGGAATCCTTTGTGACAACATAACAATGGTGGATAGAAGTTGGAGCTTGATCCAGAAGCGAGTGCTCAAGCAGAGAACAGCTGCAAAGACTCAGGACAGAAAGGAAGGCAGCCAGTGGCCGAAGGGGGTGCGTGTGTGGGGAGCAAAGATGCCTTTCGGACAGCACGACCTGGTTTTGTCTCTCATCCTCCACACTGTCCACCTCAGTGACAAAGCAGGGACTTGGTGCTAAGGCATTGTGAGGCCTAGACACGCTGAGAGGACCCCTCCCTGCGAGGGACTTCCAGACGTCTGCTCAGTATTCCTCAAAGCAAAGTGCCACCACCTGGTCTCGGGGGACACACCGGCTGCAAGCAAGCCCTGGGCGCCTTCCCCAGGAGGTGGGAAAGAAAGCAACGCTCTCACCTGAGTGGGGAGGTCGAGAGTGAGGGGAGTAATGGCCAGGCAGAGGGAGATAGGACCCGGAACCCCCTGACTGGAGTCTGAGATCCGAGCGTCCAGAGACCCTGGAGCAGCACCCCGCCCCGCCGAACCTCTCGGGGCCGCCAGGGGGCGCGGCGCTCCAATGCTGGAGCCGACTCGCTCCCGGGGCGGGGCTCCGGCGATCGAGCATGCGCACGCGTGGCGTGTCACGGGGCGGGACGGGGCGAGCGCAGCGCGCCGCGGCTCTCAGGGCCTGGCTTCCCGGGGCCGCAACCTTCGTCTCGTACCCAGCCCCGGCGCTACCCGGCCCGGCCCCATGTACCGCGCGCTGTATGCGTTCCGCTCGGCGGAGCCCAACGCCATGGCGTTCGCCGCGGGCGAGACCTTCCTGGTGCTGGAGCGCAGCAGCACCCACTGGTGGTTAGCTGCACGGGCGCGCAGTGGCGAGACCGGCTACGTGCCGCCTGCCTACCTGCATCGTCTGCAGGTGAGTGTGTCCCTCCCAGCCAGGCTTCTCGTCCGAACCCCTTCACCGGTACGCAGAACCGATCCAGGAAGCCCAGCCAGGTTCTCCAGAACTTCTACCAGACAGGGAGTTTGAGAATCTGACCTTAAGTCCCAAGAGCCATGAGGACTGAGACCCCAGGAGCCATCAGCGCCCACCGAAGACTAGGCCTTTGACATCCAATCGCAGGCCTAGAAAAAGCTTCATTCAGAGACTGGCACTCCAGGCACTCGCCTCCCGGCCCCCCCATCCAGAATCAGCCTCCATATAAATAGAATTCCTTAGCTGGACCCAGAGACTCAAGTCCCCAAGACCCTTATTACTCCCCTTTACTAAGTCCCTAGGATTCCACACTCTCGTCTCCCTCCCCGCCCCATTTGGAGTCTCCACCTTTACCATAAAGACCACGGACACTGTGTCATCTGATACACCACCTGTTTCCCCAGTTCTCAACCCCCAAGGCCTACCCACACAGGACCCCAGAGTCATAGGCATTCCCATCCTTTATTTGGCCCCCCAATTCCTGTAATATCTCTGTATCCCGAACTCACCCACCTGTCCAAGGACTATTCCCCCAACCCTTTTGGAGCCAAAGCCCCCGCTGGCAAGGCTCCGTGGTACTGCCTCCACTTCCCCCAAGCCCCCAGCCCTGACTTCTCTGGTTTTCCTTCCTCGGAAATCTGGGGAGCTCCATCCTGGAATGGGAGCTGCCCACACTGTGAGGAAGTGAGCCTCCTCCGTGGCTTCCCCTGTTCTGAAGATGGCCTGGTTTCCTTCCAGGGGAGGCTGCGGCCCCAGTTCCTGTTTCCTCAGGAGTCCTGCAGTTCTCCAGTCCATCGTAGGAAGAAGGGGACCCAGGCCCCCCTCCCCCGCCCTGCTCCCTATGGAAACATCCTGTCCCAGCCCAGTCAAGGACAGAAATAATATGCTAAAGTTCGAATTGTTGTCTGGTCTTACCGAAGGGGAGGGACCCTTTGTTCGGGGGCTTCCTCACAGACCCTCAGTCTCATCTAGAGGTGCTTGGGGTCAGTTGGATCTGAAATGTCACGCCCAGCCCAGCGTTCTGAGCACTGGGGTCTTGTTGGAGACCCCTAGGGGACGTCCTGCCACTTCTTCAGAGCCTGTGGATCTGCTGCCGCAGCCAGGCCAGTAGGGCTGGGAGTTCGGGGAGGAAAGAACTGTCTCTGCGCATCTCTGTCTCATTTTTACTGTACTGGGTGTTTGACTTTCTTCCTCAAACTTTCCCAGTCTGCTGTGGAGCTGTGTCTTCTGCTCTGTCTCTGGGGCCTTCTCTCTCCACGTCTGTCATATTGTCTGTGTATACATATATTTTACTCTTTTTTTTGCCTCCCCCAAACCCCATCCCTTGACTTCTTGCCCCCTACACCCCTGCACCTCTTAGGCTACGTAAAGGACTTTGCAGACCCCTGTATCCATCTGACCCCATCAGAGAAGCTTCTTAAACTTACTCTGGTGGCTCGGGCTGCCAGTCCAACTTTGGCTATACCGATTCTCATCTCAAAAAACCAGCCACCCGGCCAGCCAAAACAAACAACAAAACTCCACTCTGGAGCGTGTTTTCTTCTGCTCTGGGGTTCCTGTGTACCCTGGTGGGCCATGTAGGCTGGCCAGTCCACATCTGTAACCACATCTCCCTCCATGCCAGACTCTGGAGTAGAATGGACTCCTGGGTTATGGAGGATGACAGTCTAGGCCAGGATCCAGGCCTGTCTTTCGAGTTCTGTCTTTACCACAGCACAGAGTGGCTTCCCAGAGGTGGACAGCTTGGGAGGATGAAACAGGAGGTTCTTTTGACCCATCCTTCCCTTCCAGTTGTCTGGAAGGGCTTTGTGGGGACAGGGTTGTTTTGGAGTGTGACCTTGGTTTTGTGAAGGACCAGCAGTATCCAGAGAGACTGATTAAGGATTCTAGACACTGGAGTTTTCCTTTTGGCATCTCGCTCTGGGCTCTGAGCCAACCTCAAGGATAGGCTAGGTGTACATGCCTGGTCCCAATCTGGGATTTCTATGCTTTCCTTCTAGACCTATGGTTTTCAGAAATGCCTTTGCCAAGAGTCCCTGTATGGGATAAAGTCCTGGGGTGGGGGTAGGGGGGAATGTAAAGTGCCATCACAGAGTCCACCCTGTGCCCCTGCTTCCTGAGTCATACAATGTGAGCCTTTCAGCCCGTACTCCATTGTCCGCTAGTGTCCAGAATCCTAGGCTCCACCTAGTTCCAGCCCAAGCTTGGGTCTGGGCTGATCAACCCCACTTGGCCCCCAGGTCTAACTGCCCACCTACCCTTAGGGCATGGAGCAAGATGTCCTCCAAGCAATTGACCGGGCCATTGAGGCTGTGCACAACACAGCCATGCGAGATGGTGGCAAGTACAGCCTGGAACAGCGTGGAGTCCTTCAGTGAGTATCTGGGAGGTGAAGGTAACACCTCCCTTGAGCATGGTGGTGGGTGGGCTCCCTTATGGGGCCAGGGATATTATAGGAGCAGTGCTAGGGTTAGGATGAGGTACCACAGAACGGAATAGAAAGATGGAAGTATGGGGGCCTGTACTGAGGTCCCAGCATCCCACAGGTACCAGATGAGCACTTTGGGAATAGGGAGGAGCCTCCCCACCGTGATATGTCTGTCTCTCTATCAGGAAGCTGATCCATCACCGGAAAGAGACATTGTCTCGAAGGGGTCCTTCATCCTCCAGTGCTTCAGTTATGACCCCATCCACCAGTGACCACCATTTGGATTCTGCTGTGTCTAGGCAGCCCAATGGCATGTGTCGAACTGGGTTTGAACGGCAGCATAGCCTGCCCAGTTCTGAGCATCTTGGGACAGATGGAGCCCTCTACCAGGTATGGAGTGAGGGCATCTTCTAGAAAAAGGTGTGTGGGACTAAGACTTTCTCCAGAGACTCAAGGGGTCCATTTGGGTCACAGGGGCAGCTAGCAGCCTGTCCTTCCCCTGACCCCACTTCTGTTCTCTCAGGTCCCACCACAGCCTCGCCGAGCAGCACCTGCCACCCCACCCCCACCAGTGAAGCGCCGAGATCGTGAGGCCTTGGTGATCTCAGGGAGTGGTAAGAGGGCCAGGCTAGGGTAATTGGGATGGGAGTAACCCTGTGCTTGGAGTTGCTCTGCCCATGTTAGAAGATAGATGGGAGTTCTGAACGTGAAGAGAATATAGAGGCCCTGTGTTTGGGCGGTTGGGGGCTCTAGGCTTGGCGAGGAGATAGGGCCTAGCAGTGGAACTGGGTCCTGTACCAGGGTCAGGGTCTCTAGGCGGGGAAGCATGGGGCCCCCCAGTGGGCTGCCCCAGCGTAGCATTTACTTTTCTCTCACAGGTGGCCAGACCACAGTACCCTCTGGGGGTAGTTCTGTGTCCAGTGGCTCATCAGTCAGCAGCACCTCCATGGACACACTCTATACCAGTTCCAGCCCCTCTGAGCTAGGTCCCAGCTGCTCACCCACACCTCCACCCGTACCTCGCCGAAGTGCACACACCACTGTGTCCCAGGCCCAGCCCTCTCCCTCCAAGGCACCGTCCCCCGAGCCCCCTGCAGAGGAGGTGGCAGCTGATACAAACTCAGCCACGGATGACCTGGAAGCTCTGGATGCCCTGAGCCTGGAGACCACAGAGGAGAAGCCAGCTGCTGAGACAGTTGTGCCAAGGACCATTGGGGCAGAGCTGATGGAGCTTGTGCGGAGAAACACTGGTCTGAGCCATGAATTGTGTCGTGTGGCCATTGGTGTCGTGGTGGGTCACATACAGGCCACCGTACCAGCCAGCTCACCTGTCATGGAGCAGGTCCTCCTCTCACTGGTAGAGGGCAAGGTGAGGGTGGGCAACGTGGCCAAGGAGCCTTCCCACCCTCAGCCAGCTTGCTAGTCCCACCCCGCTCCTGCCCTCACACGCTTGTTCAGGCTGTCTGTGA
The DNA here is from genome assembly GCA_004026605.1 of Ondatra zibethicus. NCBI lineage: Eukaryota > Metazoa > Chordata > Mammalia > Rodentia > Cricetidae > Ondatra > Ondatra zibethicus. The sequence continues at coordinate 6,950 of PVIU01012351.1, read as the reverse complement.
CAGGTATTTGTTGAGCTCTGGCTCTTGGCTTTCATTTTGCTGGGTATTGGGGTCATTTGAGTTGACCCACAAAAGAGAAAGGGAGGAAGAACATTCTAGACAGAGGCTCAGCCTGGACAAGGACCGAGAGGCAGGACAGAGTTTGGCTCACAGGAAGGAGGAATTGGAAGACAGTGGCTGGCGTGGCTGGATTGCAGGCAGTGTGGGAATGGGAGGTATGGGAGCAGGTGAGCCTGAGACAGGTGATAAGACCAGGATGAGGTGGGGATAGGGATAGCATTCCTGCCACCTGGAGGGGTTTACTGCTATCTGCTGGGCCTCCATTGGGTGCAGGGAAAGAATCGACACAGGACATAGTTGAGGAGCAGTACCTTGCCAGCTTTGGACGCATAGAGAAAAGGGTGCTTGGTGAGCTAGGTGCCAACTTGGGTGGTAGTGAGTGAGATGTGGGCATTTCAAGATGGCGATGGTCCCATGTCACAACTAGGACACTGGTGCTGGGTGTGGTGGTGCACGCCTTTAATCCCAGCACTCGGGAGGCAGAGGCAGGCAGATCTCGTGAATTCGAGACCAGCTTGGTCTACAAAGTGAGTTCCAGGACAGGACAGCCAGGGCTATACAGAAAAACCCTGTCTTGGAGGAAGGAAAAAAGGTCAGGGGGAGGAATGGGGGTAGTGAGTCCTGGCTACCTGATGGGGTTTGGGTGGAGTGAGTAGAAGGCTGTAGACCAGTGGTATATATGCCTGGGCTGGGCCTAGCAGCTAGTGTCAAATACAACAGGCCTGGTGTCATGTGGAATGGGAATGAGGATTCTGAGTCACATCCAAGGAGTGACAGAATCAATGCCCGCTGCCTCATGGGAGCTACTTGTCCAGGTCTAGGGGGAGAGTCAGGATATTGGCGATTCCCACAGCTGTGTCTTAAACAGGGTCCTGTACCAGGAGGTCAAGTCTGGATTGGGCCTGCCCAGTGGGGACGTTTGTGGGACTCAGCTCAGAGACAGACCTTGCAGGCTTCCTGGAGCTGGTGATACACAGGAATCTTACTGAGCTGCACTTTGCCCTGTTCTTCCAGGACCTGAGCACAGCCCTACCCTCAGGACAGGTCTGCCATGACCAGCAGAGACTTGAGGTGATCTTTGCGGACCTGGCTCGAAGAAAGGATGACGCCCAGCAGCGCAGCTGGGCGCTGTATGAGGATGAGGATGTCATCCGCTGCTATCTGGAAGAGCTGTTGCATATCCTGGTATGGGTGGGGACCCTCAGGCCTCCCAGCATGGGACCAGTGACTCTACCCTGTGCCATCCCTTGTTAATCCTTAGGTCTCTTCTGCCACGCATGCTCATCTCCTACTGCGTGACTCTCACTCTTCCTCTTCCCTACAGACTGATGCAGACCCTGAAGTTTGCAAAAAAATGTGCAAAAGGAATGAGTTCGAGTCTGTCCTGGCCTTGGTGGCCTATTACCAAATGGTATGTATGAGGCAAGGGAGTGGGCACAGAAGGATGCGGGCAGGAGTCGGGGCACTGAGCACACAGGTTCTTCTGCCAGGAACACCGAGCATCACTGCGGCTGCTGCTCCTCAAGTGCTTCGGTGCCATGTGCAGCCTAGATGCAGCGATCATCTCCACACTTGTATCCTCTGTGCTGCCTGTGGAATTGGCACGAGACATGCAGACCGACACACAGGGTGAGGTGGGGCAGGGGCTGCTTGCTGCCACTGGGAGAGTGTTCCCACCATTTGCTGGGGATGCCCGGCACTCTGGAGCTTGCTGACGGCCTTCCTCCTCCCCTCCCTAGACCACCAGAAGCTCTGTTACTCAGCTCTCATCCTGGCCATGGTCTTCTCCATGGGAGAGGCAGTGCCCTATGCACACTACGGTAAGCATGGAGATTGCCGACCAACTGAAGCCAGAGGTAGGACCCACGCAGGGCCCAAGGGCCCGGAGATCTGCTGACTATGGCCTGACAAGAAGAGGGTGTTCCCAAGTCTCACAGAAAACCAAGGAGGCTGGATTGTGTGGGGAAGAAAGGTTAGGTCTGTAGATTTCTTTATGTTCCTTTTTCAGAACACCTGGGCACGCCCTTTGCCCAGTTCCTGCTAAGCATCGTTGAGGACGGCCTTCCATTGGACACCACAGAGCAGCTGCCAGACCTCTGCATGAACCTGCTTCTGGCTCTCAACCTGCACCTGACAGGTGGGGTGAGGCCCATCTGGAGGGCGGCCGACCAAAGCGGGGCTCTGCAGGCTCTGCACCCACACTCTTACCTTGTGTTCATCCATGTCTTTCCTCAGCTCCTGACCAGAATGTCATCATGACTGCCTTGAGCAAACACACCAATGTTAAGATCTTCTCTGAGAAGCTGCTTTTGCTTCTGAACAGAGGGGGTGAGAGCCTAGAAGTCTGTATGGGTGCCACTTCAATGCCCTGTCACCTCCCTGCCTTGACTTCTCTAGTCCTCCAGGATGACTTCGGGACCCCAAGGGGGGCCTCCTTGACTCCTGTGGACTTTTGCCTTCTAGATGATCCTGTACGTATCTTCAAACACGAGCCACAGCCACCACACGCTGTCCTCAAGTTCCTGCAGGATGTGTTCAGCAGCCCCGCCACCGCTTCCATCTTCTACCACACAGACATGATGGCACTTATTGACATCACTGTGCGGCAGATTGCGGACCTGTCACCTGGAGACAAGGTGCCTACAGGTTGCTGCAGTGGGGATGGGAGCTGAATGACAACCAAAACGGGGTGAATGTGACATTGAGTGGAGATGAGGGGGCAGGCCGGCTGCTACCAGCACCAGGCCAAGTGCCAGTGGAAGGCTGCCCAGAGGCCAGGACAGGTATGTCAGAATCCATGGCAACCTTCTGTGTGGCAGTCGGAGCAGGACGCTGGAGAGAGTTGGGGTGGAGGAGATGAGGAAATGAGGTTTTTACAGAGCCTTTGAGGCTGTAGCTGTATCTTAGGATTGCTCCTCAGAAGAGGAAGTAACTCACTGCCTTCCTGAGTGAGGGCTGATTGGAAGCCAGGAAGCCTGTGACATGAGTGGGTGGCGAGAGGACATTTGGGTGGTGAAATAGATCAGGTTGGGGCTGTGTTGGTTGTGGACCCAGCAGAGCTTGCTCCTGGATTGGTTTTGAGCAGCTAGGTGTAAGGAATGCCGGTGATTAGTGGAGGAGGCCCAAGGACTTTCTGAGAGAAACACCGAGTTGTGTTTTGAATGGGTTACGATTGAGGACAAGGGCTGGGGGATAGCTCAGTTGATAGAGGGCTTGCTTTGCATCCTTGAGGCCCTGGCTTCAATCCCCAGAACTGAAAAAAATAAAATATTTAGGAGACACCACCTGCAAGATGTTCAGGTACCAGGGCATCAGGGAGGCTGTGGGTGAGTTGGGACTAGAGACCTACGGGAGTTGTCTGTTTAGACATGTGACAAAGCTTCCGAGAGTGTGGCCACCAGGAAATTAGACAGATGCAGTCAGCAAGACACAAGAGGCTCAGCTAAGGAGAAATCCAGGAGCAAAGCCAGGCAAGCAGGGGCAGCCCACAGAGCAGAGAAGATGGGGCAAAGAGGCAGCCTTTGCCTTTGCCACACGGAGACCAGTGGCGACCAGCTGGCCTTGCCAGTGCACTGAGGATGGAGTCTGAATGAAAAGTTTGGGAAATTTTGAAATTACTGGGGGAGTGGAAATGAGGAAGGACTTGGAAGGAAGTAGTCAATGAAGGGAACCCATTTCCATTTTCTGTACAGGGAGACAGACAAATGCAAGCAGGTGCTCAAAGGAAACAACATGGGGTCAGAGAGGGTCTTCTAAAGGTGGAGGGTGCTGGTGCATGCTCTGAACTAGAGGCAGTTCTCCAGTGAGTGTAGAGAAATGAAGCACGAAATGGAGAGAGAGGACCACGGCAGGAGGTGAGCAGCGGAGGCAGGGAACGCACAGTGGTGGGCTCTACTGTTCGTTCTAGTGAAGACAGGTAAAAGGTGGTCCTGAGAGCTGAGGACAAGGAGGTCAGAAAGCACAAGACCACCTGAGGTTCCAAAGACTTAGAAAATAGGCAGTCGTACTGTAAGGACAACAGACACAGCAGATCAATGGAATTGGATACAGGGGAGTTGGGCACATGCATTCGGGCCTGATCTTTTGGATCAAAGATCTTTTTGATCAAAGATCAAAGACTTTCCTGGAGTAAAGGGCGTGGGAAGCCTTTCACCTTGGGGACAACGTTGAGGAAGATGATGAGGCTGGTGGTAGATGTGTGGATCTGGGGTGTCTGAGATAGGCAGGAGATAACAAGCAGGTGATTGGCTGCTCCTGTTGGATGTTCACAGGACAGATCTGTGTGAGCTGTATGAGAGTAAATTGCTGTTTGAAGTTGGTGCAGTTAGGATCTTCTGGGGCAAGAGACAGGGAAAAGCCAAGGATTCTGACTGACATACGTGAAATCTAGGGGACCTAGCACCAAAGGACTGGCAGGACTTCCCAGGGAAGTCATATTCTGGGACTCTGTGGCTGGAGTAATTAATTCATTCACTCATTCAACAGCTCTGAGAGCTGTTAGTATTGACTACATTCTGGGTCCTAGAAATGCAGTTCTGGTGTTTGAGGAGTGAAGCTGGTTTGTAGTTGTCGAGTCCATGGGGCAGAAGTGGCCAGTCCCTCCCTGAGAGCGATTAAAGTACTTCTCTGGGGTCTCTGAGCCAACCTGCTCTTCCCACAGCTGCGCATGGAGTACCTGTCCCTGATGTATGCTGTGGTTCGCTCCACATCCTACCTGCAACACCGCCACCGGCTGTCAGACCTGCAGGCTACACTGCGGCGCATCCTGGCCGAGGAAGAGGCTTCACCCCAGTGCCAGATGGACCATATGATTGTCCAGGAGATGTACAAGGAATTCCCAGAGCTGGGAGAGGTCCCCAGCTAGCATTTCTCTTTTCTCCCTTCTCTGCAGCCCGGGACAGGGTGCAGGGAACGCGGGGGTTTTGTTCTAAGAATGTTCTGCACAGACGTTATGAGGGGATAAAGAATTCGAAGGAACCTGAGCCGGGCCCCTTACCTCAAGTAGAGTCAGTGTAAGGGACCGATTGTTGGTTGGGGACCACAGTCTGGGGATTCTACTGGGGCAGAGGAAATGTGCAAGCTGAAGGCCCTCTGTTTGCTGATAGGCTGCCTCTTCAGCATGCCACCCCATACCCATGTGCATACCCAGAGTCCTGCTGCTACTCCAGGCTGGGCCACCACCATCCCTACCCACTGCCTGGTCTGAGGCTTGGGCCTCAGCGAGCCATGTCTGGGGGTGAGGGGAGGCACCTCCCGCCAGCTCTGTTCTTTGCCTTAGCTTTGCAGTGAGTGTTGCTCATGTGCAACCCTTACCCCTAGGGACTGCTGTCCCCGGACTCCTACTTTCAACCCCAGAGGCCTTGGCCAGGCTGCTGCCTTGAAAGCGGGATCTTTGAGACAGGCCATTCATCCTGGAGCCTCGTGGAACAGGGTGATGGTGCTGAGAAAGCCAATGACAGAATCTATTTTCTCTAAGAAAAAAAAAAAAAAGTAGACCGAAAGCCATGTGTATTTTCCTATGTGCTACAGCTCTCCTTCCAAAATAAACTCTAGACATCAGGAATTGAGCTTCCCTGTATGATCCTGGCATCATGGGTGGGGCAGATGGGGGTCTCAGGACCTCACCGCTCTAGCTTACACTGACACCTGCAGCCCAGAGAATGATGCACAAGACTTGGCCTCTGTAGTCCTAAGCCCCTGTTCAGCCTCTCCTGCGCTCTCTCCTCTCCTGGGGCCCAGCCAAGCCAGTGCCCCTGGGACACACTTGTAGGTATCTTTTGAGTTTCATTCATATCTTTTTGCTGACCATGGTGGCGCACACCTTTAATCCCAGCACTTGGGAGGCAGAGGCAGGTGGATACCCACAACTAGCCTAGTTTATGTAGTTCCAGGCCAGTCAGGGCTATAGTGAGATCTTGTCTCACCAAAAATAATAAAGTGATCTAGTCCTGCATAGTTTCAGCTATTCTGTTTCTTCCCTTCTCTGTCCTCCATCTCCCTCCCTCTCATGCTGGGGATTAAACCCAGGCCTCTCGCATGTTCCCTGCATAACTAGTCTAAAATGGAGCAGGCCGCTCTCCCAGCGGTGCTCTCCCTGAGCATGCTGGCCTGTATTATTACTATTTGGTCCACCATGATCTCTTGTTTTGTAACCTCAGCAGAGATCTTACCTGTTTTGTATTCTGAAGAAATCTTAACCAGGACCAGGATGTGGTCAAGGGTGCACTCCTGCATTATTAGAGGCCAGAGATGGATAAAACCTCATTTTCTTTCAGGTCAGCATGTAGCTCTTATTAAAGTGGGTGGGGGGAAAGTGAGGGCCCACAGGCTAATTAAATCTGGTTCTTCAGGTCTTTCTTACCTGAGGTCCATATTCCCTATTCAAATCTACACACCCAGAATCATATCAGGGTATTGAAAGGCAGGGACTGGAGAAATGACTTAGGAAAGTTCTTGCTGCCTCAGTTTGGATTCCTGGCACCAATGTAAAGAGCCAGGTGTGGTGGCATGTACTTGAGTTTGATCCCCAGGACCACACAAGTGGTCCTGCAAGCTGTCCTCCACATGTGTGCTTGCTGCATCCTCGTGTGCTCTCACACACAAAATAATAAAATGTATTTTACAAAAATGGGAGGTGGAGGGAGCTGGAGAGATGGCTCAGTGGTTAAGTAAAGAGCATCTACATTCTTGGGGAGGATCCCAGTCCAATTCCAGCACCCACATCAGGAGTCTTATACAACCTGCCGATAACTCCTCCAGCTCCAGGGGATCCAGTGCCCTCTTCTGGCCTTTTCAGGGACTACACAAACACTCAGTACCTATACACACACACACGTGATTAAAAATAAAATTTTTCCCTTAAATAGAGGCGCAGTTAAGAGCACTGGCTG